>JAHZMT010005485.1:0-13974 GCA_027743785.1 Sinhomidia bicolor
ATTTCAATAAGGTCTACCTATCCCTGGTCACCGCTACCATCTTACGTTAGGTTGAGTTGGGAAATTATAAAAATCAGATTTTGAACATAGACAGACGAGCAGCCGATTTTTAGTGGTGAAGATATGTTTGTTTTAGCAATTTTCAAAGTCAACGAATAACTGGTATTACTTGTGGTACCGCCTTGTAAAAAAAGTCTTTTCTCCTCATTTTTTAACATTTATGGAAATGTGCATCCAGTTTTATTATTAGCATATATTATCTCTGAAAAGTTAGTCTACAGCAAGAAGTTAAAGAAATTTGGGGCACGAAAACAGATGAAAACTTATCATTTCTATTGAATGTTGCCCTTTTGTTAGTCAGTATACTCATCGTCATCATTGTAGCAGATCTAATATTAGTATTCCTTGTATAATATGATAAAATGATGAAATAAATGATGTGTGCAAAATAGAAAAATCTATAGAAATGTCAAAGTCAGAATTTAATCAACAGTAGTTATTATCATTGATGCATTTATGAGGAAATGAATTTTTGTGGTGGTAACCACTCGGCAACCTCGATGCAAATGCAATGTTAATTTGAATAAGCCGTATATTTAAACTAAATATTACTGAACTTGAAACGCACGCATTTCAGACTTTGATGCAAAATATGTCTAAATAAGAAACAAGTAATCTAATGCTATCGTAATTAATTTCAATGAATGATATTTATTTCTATCGTCAAGTTAAAATCTTGGCCGTATTTTTGTAAATTTTTTGCGTATTTTTACGTTTTTCGTACTTTAATATCAATTTATATTATCATAGTAAGTATATCGTCAACTTATTGTTAATGTATTTATAGTAACAAGACGAGTTACCTCACTCACCTTATTTTGTCATCATAATAAGCATCCATTTGGCGTAATAAATTCCGTGTAATAAAAGAATTACTCGCGAATTAGTAAAGAGACGATAAGGTAATAAAAAAAATAAATGATAATGTCACTTAGTATTTTCAAGTCCTAAACGTATTTAAAGTAAGTTATTTTCTAACATTTTTTCTCATCACATTTAGCACGCATTACATGTTTAACTAAAACTGCTTTTATCATGTAAAATATGTAGGAAAATTCTTAACCTTAATTAATGAAGTATAAAATGGATTGAGAGTTTTCAAATAATATTTTATAATTTTATATTATTCCTTCTGCGATACTCATGAACATCATCAATGAATTCCTTATTACCCGTTGACAACAGCTCCAACTCAGCCTGTAGTCTTCGTGTCTTTGCCGCCATCTCTCCAACTTTTCTTAATGCAGATTTCTTTTCCTTTTCCAGTTTCTCCATTTCTGCTCTCAACGTACTGTCCATTGATGCCTTCATACCGGATGCATCTTCTTCTTGTAGAACTTGTAGTCTAGATAGAGCTTGAGCGTACTGTATTCTGTAAAACGTTTTTTAAAAAATACGGATACACATACGCATACAAATGATTAGTTAACAGGAACTGAACAAAATATAACAAAATACATGCACGTAGACTAACCGTATAGTATATTAATGTGTATATTAGTATAGTGAATATAGTATATTAAGAATTTTACTTAAGCATATCATGTGCAAGCGTTTCATGTTTTAGTTCATTTGATGCCTGAGACAAAAGCTGATTAATCCAATCGTTGTTATCCCGTAGAATGTCTGTTTCCGCCTTGAGAGCATCTAGAGTTTGCTTTTGCTGCAGTGCTTCGGAAGCAACATCTTCCCTTTCCGTGGGAAAAACTCTGAGAGCCTTGGCAATGGAGCAAATCGTTTTGCAACACGGACAACTTCCATGACCACGTCTAGGTACAGCACCACTAAATAACAGAATTGTTTTACGGTACTAATAAGAATCATCTATTTTAGATTTTTCACCCGAAAGTGATCGCATGCAATATGGTAAATATTACCGATACAAGTTATAATTGAGCAGCGACTTACCCATCGCGGCGTGCTCTTTCTGTACTGGTGCGGAACCACATTTGAATGCATGCTACGTGAAAAAGATGCCCGCAACTGTAAAAGGTCAATTGAAATGAAATAAGCCAATTTTCTCACATTCATTTCAATAGTGCGAGTTTCAATACTGCCAAAGGTAATAATAATACATTTCTAAATAATTCTTACCAAAGGGCACATGCCCCCTCGTCATCATCACCCTGTGTGTGCGTTTGTGGACGCTCTGTTATTTTGTCTTGGCAGATACTACACAAAATGGACATTTTCACTATTTCTAAACGTAACAAAACTAAAAACGGCAAGGTGGAGCTTAAAATTGAAAGTGGACAAGGGATGTCGGACTATTTGAGCTGTTTAAACTGGACTACTGTAGTCACTTCCTTCGCTAAATCAACACTGACATAATATCTGACTCTTACTAACTTTTAAAACCTTTGTAAAGCTACTGAACTATGTGCATACCAGTAAATGTATACACAATCTTTTTATATATGTCCGTTTAAAACAGTATTACTAAACTGAATCAATTGCGATTATCATGTCAAACTTAAGAAGATAGTATAAATTAGCATTCATACCTTCGTTAGATATTTCTCAGTTTTTTAAGATGAAAGAATAGAACGATATTTCTTTGATTTTCAATAATTTGCATTTTCTACATATTGTCATGTTTAGATTACAACGTCAGTTTTTCGTTGTGCTTACTTCGATTTTTGGTCTCAATCTTTTTTCCTTTTTATCAACTATATATACTGCCTTTGAAATTTTTGGAATGTCCATCTTTTGTTAATAGAAAGCACTTTAGTGCTATCAAGTATCGCTTAATTGTTGCCTTAAAGACAGTAGATTAGTGCTGACAAGCATCACCATTGTTAGAGGTAAATAACTCTGATAGTTTATCCAATTCTCTCCAGGTTACTTATCTTTTATGCCATCACAATGTTGTTGTATTTAAGCTGATGTGTTATTTAGGTTACCACCGACGACGGTCTCCGATGTGTTGATGTGCTTTCTGAAGTCTTGCCAAGTCAGATAAGCTATCATAAAAGCATATGAATATTTTGTAAACTTTTGTATATTTGCATGCAAAATGTAAAATATTATTCTAATGAATGAAGATTTTTAGGACCCAAGTTCGCTGACAAATTTTTTTAAGGAATAGCGCATCTGCAGCAGAATTTTGGACAACTGAATGATGTATGTTATATTGTTATATGTATAACAAATAATTAAATAGTATGCCTGTTTAAAATAGAAAGTTGCATTTTTATTGAGGAAATGATGAAAAAAATGATGACTTTGACCTTATTCAAAACAAACGTTTTTATGAAAGCGAGTTGTATTTTCTTTTATTACACGTAAAGCGAAGTTTAACTTAAGTACGTACTAGTTATATCTATTATTGAAGATTCTATGTAAGCTGACTATGTACACCGGATCGAGATTCCGTTCACCTAATAAAAATGGTAATTTAGCAATAATAGCTAGAGTCAATGAGAATACTAAAAATTATTGAGTACATCCCAGCTTTAGTTATTTATTCAAGAATTCGTTAAGTTTATGATAACCCGGTCTGTCTGCAAGGCTATTGCTTGGAAAATCCCCGATTCTGTTGAAATTTCTGGCCACGTCAGTCCCAGACTTTAAACCTATTGTGTCATCCGAGTCATCATTTCCAACTGGCTCGTAATCGGTTGTGTCTTTTGAAGAGTCACCCGATTTTCCACTGAACACTAGATAACACGCGTAAGCGGATCTGTAAAGTTGAACAAAAAATATACCTTTAGATTGAGTTAAAAGAACAAATGTTAAACAAGTTTAAGTTAAAAAGATTCGTAAATATCTTAAATGGCATGCACTTCATGCATTTACTAAAATGTCATTAATCATAATTTCCCTATACTTTTGCTATTTAGCACACCACACAGCTATAGCTAGTAGTGTCTGCATCTATACGTATTTATTTACCTTTTAAAAAGGTCCCTTTAGTTAATCATGCAATATTGGAGTTTACCCTAAACCCCTAATATCTGCTCTAATTGCTAACGCTAACTGTATTGACATCACCGTATAATATAATACAATATAAATATACAGAAAAAATATTTTTGTAATTTTATCTTCGTATTAGCAAACTATTTGGTTTGATATCACAAGTAGTGGCTCCATATTTTATTTCACCATTCGATAAAGCATTGTCTGAAACATTCAAATTCCAAATATCAGCCTCTGGTCCCTTCAAGAATAAAAATTACGGCCGGTACAAATTTAAAAAAAAAACTTGGAAAAAATTTGAGCCTGTAAGCATTCCCTAATGACACCCACATATATATGAATGTCAATAGACTCAGAATCACCTCCTGATCATTTCTTACCCTATACACTTTTGGCATACGACTCATACTTTTCGAGATATTAGGTACCAAATGGATTGGTTGTTCAAAAATACCGTTCTTTAATTTTCTTTTTCCAAAACTTAACCTAACTGAATCTAACCGAAGCTGACAGCAAGGTTCAGTTGTAAAGATAAGGTTCGGTTAAATTCGGTTAGGTTAAAAATTTTGGAAAAAGACAATTAAGGAACATAGCTTTTAAAATATACAGCCTGTACCAAATATCTGGAAAATTAAGCGTCGTACGGCAAAAAAATTTAGGGTAAGAAATGATCAAGAGGTGATTATGGGTCGATTGGCATCCATATATGTAGGTGTCATAAGGGAATGTATAAAAGAATCTAAAAAATTTTCCAAGTTTATTGAAACTTGTACCTTCATTTCTAGGGGGGTTGTTCGGGTCTAATATTTTGGATGTGCAAGTTTTAGACAATGCTGTATCAAATGGTGCAATAAAATATTGGGGCCACTACTTGTGAAATCTAACCAACTATTTTATTTTCTTCAGTAAACTACAAATTAAAATTAAGTGATTAAATTAGTTAAAGTTCACCATGCAAAAGCGAGAGGGCGATGGCAGTTCGTACACATTTGTACCTGTTTCTCTTAACACATGCTTCCCTTGGTAATTGTTTATTGCTTTCATATTGAATGTCAAAGTTTTATTTGTAATTGTGATAAAAATAGTTTTTTTGTAAATATACTAAATTTAATATAGTGTTTTGCTGTCACGTGTAGTCATGCATGCCCAAGCAAATATTTACGCAGTTGTGAGATGAAAGCCAATATGTGCATATTTACGATTACCAACAATTTGAATCCATAATATTTACAAACTACTTCATAATATAATAATACTAATAATTGTGCTTGAATGCAACGGCTGAATGGCAAAATTTACAAAGCAGCGAAACGATATTTGAAACCAGAGTTTACCTTTAAAATAGAAATGATGGGAAAATTGGCTGTACATACTTCCAAAGTGTTTAAAAATGTCCGTTTCATCTTCAACCATCTTCAATTATTTTATATATTCAAATCAAAACAATGAAATAGAGGGAGAATATGACCAAAAAATGTATGCTCCATTGGTCCATATATGCATGTAGGCAGATATTATATGATAGGTACATATGTCGAATGTGGTGGTGGTGGTGTGATTTTATAAGATGTAGTAGCGTCTGCGAAGGAGTTGTCTTACGGTTAATTAATAATTTCGATTTACATGTGCTTGCGTCCGGCGGAAGTCGAGCATGTGTGTGTAACTGTGTGTGCGAGTACCATTATAAACCAGCGAGGAAACCAAGAATGATATTTTTACTCATTAAACTTTAATACCAAACTCAATTGACATTGAATTGCCATTGCACGTTGAGCCCCCTACACCAGGAGTAAACGCGAACACATATAAGCCAACAAATTTGCAAAGCCACATACATAGTTTCGGAAACAAAGAACATGTTGTTATATTTTGTTTTATTATTATTATTATTATTATTGTTATTATTGTTATTAATAATTCTTATTGCTGTTACGTTTGTGGGTTTTAACGCATTGTTACAACAATAACAAATTTTTAACCGGCATACCAACAACATTTTTTTAACAATGAAAATCAATAGGTTAAAATGGTTAGTTAGAATAACAGTAGTGGTGGTAGTAATAATTAGTGTGTAATTATCACAAACATATTCTGATTTTTTTAAACGGTAACATAAATGCGTGAACAGACCATATCTGCGTAATTGTTATCGAACTGGCTGCATAATATTTATTTATATACCTATATAATATATATGTATGTGAGTGTGTATGTGTAGACAGATTGACTCTAAAAAATTCACTATAACTGCTTTTAAATCTTTTTTGCCGTATACTTGGATTCTGCATTGGCTCTTCTTTAAAGTTATTAATATTAATACTATGACTGCTTACTAAATCTACACCTACTACGACTTGTATAGAATGCTTTTCATATTACAAACAATGGAATACTTCACGGTGCCCTTAGCTCCTCTACCCCATTTCCCAGCAACAATAACAAAACATACACTTCCGCTAACCGTGTGAATTTAAAATTAGTGGTTGACTTGACGATGAAATACATATTCCGTGCCACCCTTAACCAAAAAACACCTCGATTCTATATTCAGTCACTCTACTTCTCTAGATCCTTCAGCCTATGAAAAAAGCTACAAAAAATAACTGGCTGCAGTTTGAGACCCGTGGAATATTTATTATTTTGATTTTTTGTATCATGGAACTGTTCTGTTTTTATGTGAGCGTTTTCAGTACAGAACTTCTTAAATTGTCGTTCTTACCCAGCTAGAATAGAAATGATGACAGCTATTCCTGCGACGGTACTTGGAGTGATGACAGGATTGGGCTTAGGTACATGTGCTGTGCTTAAGCTTGCCACTGGAGCCTTCAAGCGATCCCCAAATCGATATAAAAAGTCCAAAACTACCCCGTTTGTCCATCCGAAGCCGACAACAACATCATATTCACCACCTCCTCCAGGTAGTCCTTCCACGGTGACGTCGTACTAAATAATTGGAGAGAAAAATGTAGCAAAAATATTAAGATACAAGTTTGCTGCACAATTTATCCTGTCAAATACACCATCCAAGTAGTAATGAATATACACCTTTTCAAACATGTGATTTGGAGTTGATTGTAAGAAAGCTTTGTAATTTGTTCTGATCCACTTTTCTGCCAGCTCAAATGCCAATTCTCGAGCTTCGTCATTATCCGATTTGTCCAGAGCGTCAATAAGAAAGTGTTGTAACGGTGCCCAGCCGTTTGGATAATCCCATTGTTCTCCAGACTGGAAGGAACTAGTTGGGACTCCTCCACGTTCCTTGAGAACACCAACCTTTTTCATATTTGCAATGACCTTGGGAACAGTCGTCTCCCCAGTGTAAGCACCAACCCACATTGGAACAATGTTGGACAAGTAAAAATATTTGCGAGGAGCATTGTTAATTAGATCATAGTCAAACCAATTTCCTTCCTCCTCATCCCAAAATACGTCATGAATCATGGCTTTGTATTGATTTTCTAAGTTCTGGTAATACGCTACTTTCTCTTTGTTCCCCAACTATATTTTTTAAATGAAAATAACAACAAAATGTAAGTTTTCCGTTTGTTCTTCAAAAAGACAGTATTCAAATGCAAGTTGAAATTAGCATTTGCTATTGTATTTTGTACCTCCTGATAGTATTCCGCCATTATTTTAGCATTCAAATAGATAAACGCGTTCAGCTCTACTGGAATCACATGACGCGTTTTTGTATCGATCAATTCCGCTATAATTTAAAAAAAAACAAATTATAAATTAAAGAAATATTTACAACTAAATAACAAAACGTGTGCTGTTTAATTTTGCTTGTATACCGTCTTCAACTCGTTTCTTTTTATTATTGATAAACCAACGGGAAGAAAAGTCCCATCCGGATTCAGCTGCCGCCTTTAGGTTAAAATACAGCTCCCGCTTTTCTTCTTCAGTTTCAAGCTTTTCAGCCAGCTCAAGATCTTCCCTGAAATTCATTTGTTCAAATATTAATTTGTTGTTGTATTTACATAGCATCTTATGAATTCATTATAGCGTTGTATCATTAAGT
Organism: Sinhomidia bicolor; assembly: GCA_027743785.1. NCBI lineage: Eukaryota > Metazoa > Arthropoda > Collembola > Entomobryomorpha > Entomobryidae > Sinhomidia > Sinhomidia bicolor. The sequence continues at coordinate 8,003 of JAHZMT010005485.1, forward strand.
ATTAAATAAAATGACATTAAGCCACCTACATACCTGTACGACTCTGGTCTGGGTCCATCCATCTCCACGTTGTATCTGACAACCTGATAAACTTTACCCTTGAGATCAATATTGACGGTTCTGTTTTTAATCCAGAACTCGAATTCTTGGTCCAGCATATCAATATTTTCGCGGAGAAAGCCCGTGTCGTTTGTTGCATCAGTGTAGAGTTTAAACATAGGAATTAAAAGAGGAGGTTGAGATCGTCTAAATTGCTCAGCTCGAACGTCATCTTTAATTTTTCTTCCAAGCTCCTTCCAGAAAGAGTGCAGCTCGGTTGCCCATACTTTCAGAGACGTGTCGGATATGTTTGATAGGAAAGCAGGATTCTCGTGCCAGTCGGATGGATCCCAGGGTTCAAATTCAGAACCTTCTTTGTCAAAATTAGAGTCGACAAATGCTCTAATGTCTTCCTTACTTGGCGTTTGTGTATGCTTGTCCATGAAAAGATTAAAGTTTTCCAGAACCTGAGCAGGAGAATGTTTCAGTTTCATGTCGACGAAAGTTTTGGAATCCTTGTAAAGTCTAGCCATTTGAACCGTGTGAAGCAATCGGCCATAACAATATATTTGGCTGTTGGGAAGGAAAATATGCTTGTTAATAAATTACACTGGAATAAGTTTCCTTTTATTACCCAAATTTAGACATTCTCCAAGAAGCAAAAGATGAGAAATTCTTAAAGACGGAAAAATGATGATGAGTTTAGGACACGTTCTTTAGAATATTAAAATTTCATTTTAAAGGAAGCTTAATGAGTGAAGAGGCGCGTAATAAATGAATAAAATATGTACGTAGGAAGAAACGATGAACACCTAACTAGATGATGGATGAGACGGAAATGCTTAAACATTTATTCCTCTTTATGAAGTTAGGAAAAGGCAAAAATCAATATTATTAAATATTTGAACTGAAACTGAGATCATATGAAATTCCTATCTGAGAGAGTCACATTTATTTGAACTAAAAAATTCTTCTATTGTTCCATTTCAAAACATCATCTGCGTTTCTTTTCGATCCGTTTCATACTAGTGAACACACTGTTATTGATCCATTCTGCTTTTCAAAAATACTACCGAGTTTAGTTCCGTTTGTTCCTTTGTGCGATAAATTTGAAAAAAAATATACAAAATATTCTTCTGAAATGATGGAACACACATCTCAAGTAAGAGATGACTAAATAGACGGAGTGATTGGTTTTCAATATTGTTACCATGGAGATATGCCTGCACACCTGCAGTAACAGTGAATGCCTTTTATTCTCACAGTGCCCCTTTCACGTATTCCTTATTCATTTCGCCTCTCCAATATGCTGATATAAAAACTTTAAAAATGACAACTGGCTAGAAAATAAATGCAAACTCATAAATCAAATCAATCTACATGACTTACACTGATTATATTCTATTTGGGTAGGGTAGTACTGATATTTAACAGTTTCTTAATAATCACTAAAAAAATATGAATCGGCTATTCTCAGCATTAGATGGTGTCCTGACTAAACTAAGCCAACATTGGAAATTACAATGAATATGATTTTGTTCAAGTTCATGAACCCATAAAACAGTCATTAACACGTAGTTATATTTTATGGGAAATGCGTTGGTTTCCTTACGTACGGACGTATGTATGTACGTACGAAAAATATGAAAATACACTCTCTTTTACTTTTATACGGATTAGGCTTGTATGAGTTGTCAATTTGAGAATAAACGTCAGCGAAAAGAATGCGAGTTGGAAACAGGGATAAAAGTAATAAATAAAAAAAAAGTGATTAAGTGGCACAGCATTACTTAACAGAGAATGCGGGTTAAAGGAAATGATAAATGAAAAGAAAATGATTCTTTCAACGTTTATAGGCAGTTACAAAATACGGCACTACTAATGTAAAGATCAGTAAGTTTCAAATACAAACTTACCTTTCACATGGAGGAGGGTACTCGATGTCTGAAGCCATTGTACTGAAGACAATGGTAGTTATGAGAAGAAGTAAACTAAACGATATCTGCTCCATTTTGATCTAGCAGTTTGATATTGTACAATAATAATAAATACTAATCTGTTAAAAAATAAAAAGTTTGACTTAATTAACGCGTCAAGATAGCAGCTGTACAAACTACTGAAAGCAACCCTGCTTTTGCACGAATATATAAATCTTTTTGTATGTATAGTTATCTATCTATGTATATTTTATTTGTCTTTGTTGGACAATGTTCAGTATTTGCTTTACGTTTTGAAAAATGTAATCTGTTAACAATTATTCTGCTAGCAGGGAAATCAGGTTTGCGAAAGCAGAGCTATTAAGTTGAAACGAGGAAACTTTTTCCTGTTACTTTTAAATATTATCCGAGTGTGTATACTTGTTTAATGATTAGTCTTTAACAATCTCTTTCGTGTATTGAATAAAATTTATTGGTTAGCTCCAAATACACCTTTTTATCTGCTATTTTTAAAGCCTCGGAAGCTAAACTATCTTGCAACAGTTACTCTCAAGGAATAGAACGATGTTTGAAAAGGAGCACAGCTAACGATAAGGATTTCAGCACTAACCCTATATATTTTTTTGAGATCACAGAATACAGTAAGGTTAGGCGAATTCTGGGAGAAGAGAAAGATGTGCTATTCCGCTGTTTTATTTAGCCGCTAGAAAGTACGATTGCTGCTTGCGATGTCATCATCACAGAGACTGGAAAAAAGAGAAAACGAGGAAATGCTTTTAGTGGAAACATACGACATAACATAATATCAGAAAGGTAACTTAAGCAACTTAACATGATGATGATGACGGAAATTGACAATGACAGTATAGATATTTTGATTAATTTTCTATGTATTATGGTTAATAAAAGAGACATTTACAGGATGCGGAAGACTTGAAATTCATAAATATGCATACATTTGAAAATCAATCAAAATTTAGTCTGTAGCTACTTTCGTAAGTAAAAGTAAAGATAGTGTGATCGCTAATAATAGTTTAATCGAAATTAGTTGATTGAATGTGTATGTACACTTTGTCAAAAAAACGCTCACTCTTTATTTCTATGAGCATTTATTTGTGCATTTGCCATAAAAACTACTCAAATTCAGTCTGGTTCTCTTGCAAGGTACCATACAATTAATCTTTCGGTCAGTACAAAAGTCGCCAAATTTTCTATCCATTCAAAATTATACTCACTACCATTTTGCCTGTGTGCATATAGCTGATGATGGTAAAGTAGGTATTCAACTTGTTAACGTCAGAGCAGTCAATTATGAAAGTCTAAAATGAAATACCTACCTACCTATTATTCTATAACAATTTTAATTGTTGGTTACACTATAGAGACTAACTAGCAAAGTGCGTGTGGAAAGTATTTGCTTACACAAACATATTTTTTGGGTAGTACGAATAACCACCTATTTTACATATTTTCGATAGAATACAACAATGAGCAGTACATTTTAACTAACAGTAAAAAATGTTATTGAAAGAACACAAAATCGTGCAATGCCCCTAAATTTCTCAATAAATACGAATTACAGAAAACAATGCAAGTTGAATGAGTTTCTTTAATTTAAAACGTATTTTATTAGGTACATACCAACTGCCTATTTATCTAAAAGCCGTTTACCTTATCTTTAATTATGAAATACGCATCCCTGATCTGATCTATTTCATATTCCCTAAGAAAACCACAGCAGCTGCTGCAAAAGAAAGATTCATGGTCCTTTCATTCAGGATTTTTTTGAGGGAGGACGCTTGATTACATGTATGTATTACACGCTTGCTTCTTTGTCTCTTCTTGTTAGGTTTCTTTTGCCAACTTGTTTGCTACGCCTGGGTATCAAAAGAGGAGCCGCATACTTATCCTCTTTCAGTTTCAACTTGTTACAATGTATACCTACCTCTTTTTTCATAGTTATTTTAAATATATAAGTATTTATGTTGTAATATCAAGTATGTACACCAGGAAGTATACATACCTACGTAATAAAATACAAGTTGTCCATCAGAGCAGCTAGTATGTCTGAAATCAGTCAGTGAACCAGCAGCATGGTAATAACTGACGAGAACTGCTATCGGCAGTATCTATCATGCATTTATAACATTTAACATTTTAATTTTCTCTTAAAGCTTCTTACCATGCAATAGCTTGAGTCGCTGTTACTCAACATTTAGAAAAATCTATGCAAACAAACACACATACACGCAACATGCGGCGGCTTGAGTTTCTCTCTCCTTTTCTAGCATCATATCATCCTGTCATTTGGTTTGAGCAAGTAAAGCGGGTGAAAAAGGGACTCCATCCAAGTGAAAAATTGCAAGATGATACAAGCCTTCAGTTGTTGAGAATGATCATAGCGGTGGTGATGCTGACTATAGGGCCATGTGATGACGATGATGGTGATGATGGTGGTGGAGAGCGGAGAAGAGAAAGAATTTCCTTTCACTACTAGTCTAGTATTTTCCCACTCTGTCGACGATTCCTACTACTTTTCACGTCTCAGCAATTCCGTTCCTTTTTTTATTAATACGCTGCCATTAGATCTCATCGCACATATCCTCCTTCATGTATGTGTAAAGGATTGAATTGAAACGAGACTCAGGAAACAAACAGAGAGTGAAAAAAGGCTCGCTGAGATTACTGTTACACCACTAAGCTCCATTTATGCATGCACTCGTTTTGTGACGTACATCATGGTGGTTTGGTTTTGAAGAGATATAAATATTATATTATAATGATGCCCTTACAGTAATTCAGTTTTATAAAACAGCCCAAAATTCCTTTGAATTTCACACATCAGCAGCACCAAAAAGCACTATATAGATATGTATATGTTTTCACTTAAACTCACCCCGATATGCTGGTGTGCAAATCTTTTGGAAGAAAATATGTATAATTTCTTGCATTCTCGCACAGAAAAAAAACGAAAATTCCAGGCAAAACCATGCATACATTTGGTATAGCAGGTATATACAGTGTGTTTGTTTGCGGTATGGTCCTTATATAATTTTACATTGTAAGGAAATAATAGTCTGGACTATTTCGTACAATGAATCAAATGATGACGGTGGTAAGGATGGATGTCTGTGCGAAACAGAAGCACCTTCTTTTTTTCCTACCCGTACTCCATTTTTACTATACAAGTTATGTGAGTAGAAGTAAGACACACGGCAAAAAAGTACTCTCCTGTCGCCCCTGTCGTTGTGTATGTCAACTTCAAATAGACAATTATTGGAATAAAAGCTTTCCGTTGTACTTTGCAGTAAGAAATCATAGTACGACGACGACGACCACTGATGATGACTTCACTTTAATGCCAGTGTTTACTGTAAATGAATGATTGTTGTTTCGCAGAAGAGAATAAATCATGCGATGGTCTCTAGAGTCACTCTCGCCGTGTCTTCTACAAGGAGAATATAGCTGAAAATAACTTTATCCACCTTTGCTAATTTTAGATAAATGCATACATCTAAAAGTACATCCCAGGTAAATGATAACAGAGCAATGTGAATGAATACTATTGCAAGCTTAAAAGTATTAATATTCCTGATAGCACATAATAAGTAAATAATAAAATACGCTATGCAACAACAGTGTTCTACTAATTGGTAGAAGAAGTTGGTGCCAAAATTTTTAGCTATGACGCGCTGTACAGTAGTACTATTAAAAAAACTTTCAGCAAAGCTATCAGGAGAACTACTTGGACTTTGGTTTATTTATTCATATGAATTATGCATTTTGTACCATGTTGTTGCTTCTTTGTCAGTGCGTAGGATTACTTCAACAAAAAGCCAAGTTAAGGATTACCATCCTATTAATATATATTTATTATTATTAAGTGTCGAAGACACTTACTAAAATCACGATGTCTGTCCGTCCGTCTGTCTGTCTGTCTGTCTGTCTGTCTGTCTGTCCGTCTGTCTGTTCCCAGAATATCTCGAGAACGGTTTC
>JAHZMT010005486.1:0-11130 GCA_027743785.1 Sinhomidia bicolor
TATATCGTCTCTGTTGGGAGAGAGGATACGCACGCCATTTATACTTGTGAATTTGCGTGCAATTAAACGGGTTCGAAGAGGGTTACTACTCTATTTGAAAAAAGCACATTTTTTTATTCGTTCATTTTCCTCCTCTGTGTTTTGTTATGTTTAGGATAGGATATGGTAAAAAAAAAGCAATAATCGCACCCATTATGCAAATTTTCTTACTTACGACGACACGGTAAGTACAATAGATGTTCAGGCACTCGAGAATGTAGAATTAAAAAATTATAAATAAAACTGCCTGCATCCTTTTTCTACGTAGTAGTACTAGAAGTACACAGTATGTATTGCTATTTTAGTATAAGAGAAGGGGAAGAATACAAACTATAAATACCGTCATTGTTGCTGTAGTAGTTGGGAGAGGCGGGAATTTGATGAAGACGAGAGGAGGAAGAAATATATATATGTACATATAGGGAACTGCACAAGTTTTATTTCCCTTTAGTTCTGCCGAATAATTAGGTACGTAGTAAAATTCTCGAGAAAAATGTTGACTTTTCTGAAACATTTTTTCATTGATTGAACATGAAAAAGAATGCTATACAGAGCTTTTCTCTGATGTTTAACAGTGGAAATTAAATTGCTCAAAAGAGTGGTAAATGTAGCAGGATAGGACAGAGGGGCAAGGCCACTAATAGTTCATATGCTTAACAACAATGTCTAATAAATCTAACAATTCCACAAACGACTATTGTTGGTGTTACAAGGTTACGACTAATCTTCAGTATATGCACACATTAGCTGTCAAAGTAGCGGAAAACAACCAAAACGTGCTGCTGCTAATTAGCCTAAAAGTAGCAAAGTGCTGCTAAAGCAAAATAAATAAAATCCATTGCACCTATTAATTTGTTAACAATCACACCGACAATGTGTCATATCCAGTATCCCTCCCTACTTACCAAACACATTATTGTACAAAGCAGACAGATAATAAGTCGTGTGACATGGCTAAACAGACAAACAAACAATACATATTAAGCTCATTTTACAGACTTGTTCCACACAACTACTACTGTCATCCATCTAGTTATACAACTGGCTAAATTAAACACATTCATTGTTTCAAAAACTCACGAGTAGTTTCACCGTTTCTCCTCTGCTGCTGACTGACTTTTACAAACTAGAAAGAAAAAAATAATTCTATGTGCAATGTTGCTGTTTTGTAGAAAACAAAAAAAACGAGAAAACTCAGCCATCCATCCATCCATTCCACGGTTTTCTAAGTACCGAACGGACGACAACGACGGCAGGATGAACAGTCGGGGTGTACACAATATAAATACGTACAATGTTGTCTACTTTACTATGACATTAATGACATGGCAGAAAAGAAAGGCAGAGGGAGAAAGAGAGAGAGAGAGAAAAAGGCAAATATGCAATTACAGCTTCGCTTGTGCACTCTCTTTCTTTTTATCGTGGACGTGAATTGCAAACTTTTCCCCCTTTTACCCTCTCCCGTGAATCATGAAAAACTGTGAAAGAACCTTTGTATTATTTTTTGTCTTTTCTTTCCGTTGTTCTCTTTCTTTTCATTTTTCTGCCTTTTCAAATTATTTGCACACTTGTCAAGCCAATCAAATACAGCCGATTCTTGAGGACCATCCACTTTAACAATGGATGGTAGAGTTGTTGTTGTTGTAGCAGTGGTATACTCTCTTATTCTGTGACATTTACCAAATCTAAACACGCTGGTTTTTTCTGAGCAAGTGGCGCAGACTACTAAGTATTACACAAGGTTTTACATTCATATAAATGTTGCAGGCAAGCAGCGAGAGAAAAAAAAGAATGCGACACAGTTGCGTTCTTTGAATAGAATTGCATTATAATAATAAGAATACACGATAATAATAATATGCTTAACAGTCAATCATGTCAATGTCATTTCTGCGGAATTCCGAACAAAAGTAAAGGAAATGTTTTAATTGTGGGATACGCAAACAAAAGTGTTCACGGAATTCGATCGATGGGGCTAAAGAAATACAAAGGAAGCTTGTTGGTTCCCTAAAATATTGTTAACATTATTTTGACATGGACAATTACAAAACGAGTGAGTAGAGAAAGCAACCATTTTAACTTTTTCTTTAACCTACTAGCATTTTCTAAAGTTTTGCTTTCGTTTCTTGTCGTTTTGCTTATATATTAGGTAAAATAAGGAAAAAGTTAGCTAGCTATACATAAAAAATAATAGTTATAATTAAAATAAAGAGAGAACTTATTTTAAAATTTTTATTGGTTTAACAACATTTACATGATTTCGAATATTAAATACAATTTTTGTTTGGTTTATGGCTACACTGTGATTTAAGCTCATTTCACTTACAATTTAAGCTGAAGAAGGTAATTTGATTACCATTACCGGTAGAAAAATATAAAACTAATACATAGTTTTGGTAAATCTGTAACAATTTAGTTTGTGATTTTAATTAAATTTGTGATTAAGTTTGCTTTGTTGACACGATAGAGACAAGACAAGATCTAGCGAAGTGGATATTCGTCAGCTTCATCATCAGCTTCGTAATCTTTCTCAGTCGGGGGCCATCGTCGGTCGTTCCAAGACTCGTAATAGAACTCACCAAGATATTTGATGTGTCCTGGAATAAGTTTCGGACGCTTAGTTCGAGAAGGTACTTGAACCGGCCATTGACCAGCTGTGTCCCATAAAATGCAACAAAAATGGAAAATTATCACCTCTTTAAAACACCATTCCACATTTTAAACATAATTTATTCAAACGAATCACAACCTGATTGTACTTACGTTCAAGTCGTCGATTTTGAGCAAGTTCACCAAATCCCCACAAGCCAGTTGCACAATAAACGATCCACCGAAGTGTAACGTACATCCAGATAACTTTGTAGGTCACTGTGGTCAGCATTGCCTCGCAGCTGCGGACAATGGCTCCACTACAATTTAAATACAAACATGTTAATAAAAATACTATTCAAAAATCCAGCAAAATAATTAAAATAGGCACATGCATAAATACAAATTGTAATTATTATTATTATTATTATTACTACTACTCTTAAATAAACTTACCGAGCTGATTGCCATAACCGTGCAACACTGTTGAAAGCCTGACCTGCTGATGGCATTATTGTTGCCAGTTTCGTGGAACCAAAACTTACAGGAATTGAAGCCACTCTCGTGGCCAACTTCTATGATTAATTATTACTTATTAATTAAAATGAAGGCGTCGCAGTAGGAATGATTTTCAAGTTGAAAATTTCAACACAAAACAGTAGTAAATACCAAAAAGAACCAAGCTGACTTTTGTTTATGCACTACTAACTAAGGGTCAAGTCAAGTCATATGATGATGACTGATGACACTACATGTAAACAATTTTGTTGGAGGAAACAGCAGGCTACTAGAAGAGGAAAGACTAGCAAGCCCGAACACCACCACTACGAATCACGAAAGCTTCAGTTCCAGAGGATAGATTAGAAGCGATAAGCTCTGATGTAAAGTAACTTGGACGACATATCGGGTCAAATTGTAAAATAAACTCATTTTCCACACTGACAATTACAAAATCTACCTACTCCATTATTAATTACTGCACCAACAGCAATTATTATTTTTGACTGTCATTTTGGTTATTAGTAAATATCTATAGTGACTAGTGACGACTACTCCCCTAAAACTTTGTAGTGACGTATCATAAAATAATAGGTACCTATAAAAAGTAACACCTCGTCGTCGTCAGATGTGTTTGGTAACGTCAAATTTTTACTACTACCGAATAACGTGAAATTGTCAAGTGCAAAATACAATATACAATAGCCACAGCCTACCAACTCCACTATCATCAAATGTAAAGAACAATAATAATAAAAAACACATGAAGCGCAGTAATAATAATGATAATTGTTAATTGTTCTTAATTTAGATCATTGCCTTGAGTTTTGACGTGATTTTTGTTTCCATCCCAAAAAAAATGACTGGGATTGCAGAAAAATTTAATTGTGATTAAATTTACATCGTTGTATGCATGCACATCAGGGAAAACAGCATAACAAGTTGTTTTTTTACATAAAATGTTTTTGGAAACTAGTAACTTTGCATATATTTTTACACAGGCATTCTTCGTTTGCATTTTCATACCAAAAATTAAATAAAGGACGGCAAAAGGATTACGCAAAAGAGGCTGTATTCTGTTAAATTTGACAATCTTAACATAAAATGAAGGTAGCTTTTATACAAGGTATGATTTTAAAAAGGTACAAGTCTACTTGTGTTAAGTCTCTTGTTGTGTGTGTGTGTGGGCTGCAGATTTTGGAATTGAGTTAAGTTGAAATGACAGTCAACTTGAGTGAACCGACAATCCACCGAGAAAATATAAAAACTTTTTTTGTGACAATAAATTCCTTTTAAATGCAAAGTATGCTGGGATGGAGTGATGTCATTGCTTTTAATTTTTTTTCGCAGTAGTTTATCAGTAGTTTGACTGGCGGTTGGTAGGTATAAATATAATAAAATTAATAATAATAATCGAGAAGAAAGATAATTTGGCTGTGCAGATGAATTTATATTGAAGAAATACTGATGATGATGATGATAAACGAATTGAATTTTGCTTAAACAGAGACGATCCAAAGGTAAGGGTTTTTTAGAGGGTAGCGAAGCAGTAGAATTGTGACTTTTGTCAACTCAAATAAAAGTAAATTTGCATATGCTGTTGTACTTATTTTCACGGAGGGTTCTGATAAAACTCTGATAAAATATTTTATGGCTGTCCTACTCCATTGTATGTAGCTGAGCTAAGAAATATTAATAATAAAGGTTGTCATCCATGTAAAGGGAGAAAATCATGCTGAATCAAGTCAAAATTTTTCGTTGTCATTTAAACAGAATCGTGGCCTGTCATAAAATTTTGTGCAATACAAAGCATTAAATCATGTAAGTAATGATGAAAACAAATTGCACAACAAAATTCGGTGCCAAAAGTCAAATAAACAAGTTCCTGTCAATATTCGTGAACATTTAAAATGAAGCTAATAAACGACAAACCAAAATCGAATACATTATTATTATTATTACATTCATCACAAATTCCGTGTTTTGCAACGCCATCAACAATAGCATGACCCTACCGCCACCTCCGCCCGAAAAAAAGATGATAATCATTGTCATTCTTCCAAGCTTTTCTTGCGTCCTAATGTACATGTTATTATTATGTAAGTATGTATATATTAGTATTTATTTCACACAATATGGACCGTGTGTACCAGTGCAGTGTGCCTACCTATGGTAGTCTATTCAGTTTGAGGCGCTGACACACACGTGTGTGACCATATCAGGTAATAGAAAGAGAGTGAGAGAGTAAACGCGTGTTTTTTAACAAACATCTTCCTTCGCATCTCATCTCATCAGCAAATTCACGTTTCTAGCTGCTTACTCCACTTTATTCCCCGGCAGGCTGATAAGAGAGAGAGGGAGAGAGAGAAGAGGCGGAAAGAGAGAGAGAGAAAATAAAATGCAAAAAAATATTTCCAAGCAAAAGCCATCATCATCATCATCATCATCATGAGCCAACCAAGAAGCACCACATGTTACCTAGTATTATTAGTAGTTGTGCAGTATGTACATAGTACACTTTTCAAGCTCTTTTTAAGTTAGTATCCTCTCTCTCGTCGACAGTCCATCCATTCGCATTCGTCAGTTTATATTTATAGCTTGTAAAATAACACTGGTATGTGATGCCAGTAGTAGTAGCAGCAGCAGCAGAAGTTGCAGCATTAGAACTACTACTACTAGTAAAATATTTAAAGTTGAAGGAATTTCAGGGGGAGGCTGAGAGTGTGCAATGCTGAGAATGTGGGACGTAATGGAATTCTCTCTTTCTCTTTCACTTCTCAAAACCGGCAACGGCATTTCTTTCTACACTCCAATAATACAACTCCAACAACAACCGATTTCGCTTACTCATTTTCTCGAGAGGAGAGAGCTAGAGAATTACAAACAGAATGCTGTAGAAAATGCATTTAAAACATTCCACTTGATTATTATTATTATTATTACTACTTATTACTTATTTTCCTACTTTACATTTTCCCTTTTGCCAAAAAATACAAATGCAACAGGACGCACCTCCACCACACTGCTACTACTAAATTCATTTGCCAGCTTTCGCAAAAAAAACTACATACATATTTATTTACATACATGCATACTTTTAGTAAGGTTGGTTGGCAGACTTTGCTCCTGCTACTGTTGCATAAAATATTTGAAAGTTGCTCAAAACTAACTAAAATTCATAACTGGTGACATCTTCATACTATAGTAATAATACTCTGTCGCTATATATGTATATGTCTTCTGCCGGGTGTATACTTTGAGTGTGTAGTCTGTAAAATGTGCAGGTTGAGTAATTTGAGGAAAACTAGGAATCTTGGGAAACAGTGCACATGTCATCATGATTGTATAGGCGTGTTCTCGTATAAAATGGTAAATTTATTTATATGATGAGATCCATCCTTTTTTTCAGCAAATGCAATGCAATGTTTTCTGCTGTCATCATCATAATTACATAATTTCCGTTGTAAGCGCCTTGCCGCAGTAGCAGTGACAGCTAAAAATCGGTTCAAAAGAGATGGAGAGATCCACTTGAGATTCCAATGTGACCATAAGGAGATTCCCAAAACCTCATTGCATGTCGTAAACATGTCTCTATTCGAGCACACTTGCACAGTGGAGCTTGCCTTTTTTCACTCGTTTTTGGCCATGGAGCGAGAAAAGAATGCGGTGTGGTGGATAGATCAGTGAATTTTTCACGGTAAAATCGACATTCTCCCCCCTAGAAACTTTCGTTGTGTGAGAGGGAACAAGTGACAAGGTTAAACTTCTTCTTCTTCTTCTGTTTTTTTAAAACTAATCCTTTACACCAGGCAGCAAATTCATTTCTCCTTCTTCTTGATCTAATTATAATGAAAACCGGCATTGAACATACATGTCGTACGTAAACAATTCAATGGGAAACTTGCCTTTTCATTTGCATTTTTTTCACAAGATATCTCCAACAAAAATATTGCACGGTTGTTCATTATTAATGATTATGTAATTGCGTCAGTTTGAAAACAAAGCGAGCACTTTCTTCCAACTCGAAAAAATGAAAGTAATCCCAGCAAAGTTCAATTACATAGAGAGAATCAAGAGTAAAAACTTTTAAAAAAAAGTAAAGTACTAATCCTACATGGTTAAGCATCTAAAAGTGTAAGGCTAAACTTGTAAATATTCCACCTTTTCTTCAAAGTTTACAAAAAAATGCTTGGAATGCAATGTCAAATTTTTTAAAAAGACATTCCAAGTATTTGTGGGAGTGCATATTACAGTTGATCCTGAGGTAGCGAGATGGCTGACATCATCCTCATAACGACCTCGTTATGAAAACAAAAATGACATAACCAATCAGTCGAGTTCTACTCCAAGTCCGCAGCAGTTTTCAACATTCTAAAACCTTCAGTTTATAATCATTATTACTAAATATTACATTCTGTTAGCTCATGATTTTTTTTGAAAAAAGTTAATTTACTCAGCCCAGTCACCTTTTTCAACATTATCAACAACAAAGATTCCAACTACAACGCCGGTAATCAGGAATTTCCTTTCATGTCACTAGACAAATTTTTTCATACAAACATTTTAACGCATTTAGTCACCAAAAAGCCAAAGTTATATAATATAATAATAAATAATAATAATATGCGCGATGAGCTCCACCGTTTCTTTTGCTCCTAAACTTCCCCCGACTACTACGAAGCAATAAAATGTTTTTTTTTCTTTGCTCGCCTTATGGTTATTTCCAAGCTGTAAAAAACCCGCACATGGGGATTGTATTTACTTATAAAAATAGACCAAAACACTCCTTCGACCAGAATGATACCAGCAACAGGAGCAGCAGGAGGGCGCATTCCATTCATAACTTGAATATTTTTATTTCCTCCGTCTTCTTCATCTACTACTACTACTACTCCAACTCCTCCTCCTCCTCCCGTTCATCGCCACCATCATCATCAAACAAAGTATTTGCATCATCATTTATATTTGTATGCGTGCCTAAGTCCGTATATACACAACCTTTGATGATAATGATGATGATGCCAAATAGAGTAATACTCGTTGTATCTTTTGATACCGCCGCCGCCGCTTTTCTACCTGCCACCGGTTCTTCCTTTATTGCCAATCTTCACGACCAACTATGCACATTTTTCTGTATGCATACACACATAATCTATGTAGATATTGTATGATTCTCTTGATAGCTTTTTTTGTTAAGAACTTTAGTCATGAGCTTCTTCATGTCAAACGACACAGATAAAGAAAAAAATGGAAATAAAAATTGAAGAATACAATCAGCATTCAACATCCATGAATTCCTCTTTTGCAAACGCTTAATATTCATATTACACAAAAAAGCTATAAAAAAGGCTTTACTGCTCATCCTGCTCTCTTCCGATTGAAATCTAGTGATGCAGAATGATGGACAAAATTGTTAAAAATTTATGTAACGCTATACATATATAAAGCAAACTAAATTAATGATATGTGTTTGAATTCAAATAAAAGCAGTAAAAAAAATAAAAGGCCACAATAAATCTTGCTACTGCTGCTGCTGCAGCAGCAAGTTTTACGCAAAGTGAAAATTACCCTCGTTTACTTCCTCTTTACTACAGTAAAAAATAATAATTTACGAAAGGAGAAGCTTCGAGCAAACAGCATAATTGAATTCGGTGGAAATTATGGCGCAATTGAAGCATCGACAACGAGAACATTGCACATTTGAACAGCAACACCAGAGGCATGTGATGTGTAAATAAAAAGTGGAATGATTTTTACTATAATGTTCTCATATTATTATACTTTCCCATCATTGTGTTATCTTCTTCCTCTTTTTTAATGTTTATTGGTTGGTACTGCTATCAATATCCCCATATTGTTTCCACACACTACTAAACTGGAGTTCAAAGAGACAAGAAAAAAAATATAGAAAGTTGAAAAATTGCGAAACAATAGTACTATTATACAAAATACTGTTCACCTTTGTGAGAGATGTACATACAAATGGATGATGATGGAGCAGTTTCGGAGCGAAAGGTGAAGTTTGTTTTGTTGTAATCGCACTCGTATTTGTTCTCTGCAAGCACGTCAACCAAAACTATTTCTTTGCTAGCAACTATTATGAACGGCCTCATGCGTAGGTAAAAAGATTGGGGGCTGCTTACACAATGAAAAGGAGAAAAGAGTGATTGAATTGTTGTTGGTGAATTAGAGAGGAAGAAAAAACTTTTGGAATTAAAATTTCTTTTAGTGATCGCATAACCAAATTACATTTTCGCTGATAAATTATTCATTTATTTTTTTACCTTCACGTTTGATAACAATATAGTGTAAGTTGATTCACGGAACGATTGCATTATTTATACATAACTACCTAAATACATAAGATGGATTGCATATGTACTATATGATTTATTAAATGTGATAAATAGTTCTGTATTCTTTGTAAATTGATACGATATTATGTACATGCTAAAATTTTTTGAGGTACCTTTGGGAGTACTTGCAATATTCTTTCTAGCCTAGTTCACTATTACATATTATTATTGTCAACTAAAATCCAGTGGGAGGATGCTTACGTAAAAGACTAAGGAGAAAAAAAAGATATTTCCGATTTTTTCCACTTCTTTGCATTGTAGTAGGAAATAGGAAATATGGTCATTTCATATTATCATTTTTATTTTCCACTTTGCATTCATTCATCATCATTACAGGAAAATGCGCACATTCGTATGTTGCATGTATAGTTGTTGTCGTGAGAGTGAGTGTACCCAATTCTGTCGCATTCCCTTCTTTCCGGCACTATTATTGTCATTCAAGAAATTTATTGGTTGGAGTTATTATTATTATTATTATTAATATTGATATACATGTATGTAGTTACGAGAACAGCAGCTCAGCGGTAGCAACAAAAGCCCTGCCTACTTACAAAAAAAAACCTTTTTTTATTTTTTTTTACAATAATACGCTTGCCAACCAAAGTCATCATTATATTATTATTACTACTACTGATGCCATAATATTATGTCCTCAAAATTATAAGATATCTTTTGAATTCTGCCAACAATTAAAATTAACAATATTATGTGTAGCAGGAACTTTTCTCCACTCCATCAAGCATGTACACAATTATCTTTTATACAACTACATACAAAGATATTTAGGTGGTTGGTGTGCAATAATAATAATGGCAGTTTACGTTATCTCTTCTAATTGGGTTTTAGAGCCTTTTGCTATTATTATTATTAATATTATTGAGTATAGGTAATCATAAAGAGGTAGCTTGCAGAAAAAAGGAGTAAAAAGCATAAAAAGAATTACAACAAGGAACTTTCAGTAACAAGAAGAACGTAATGTAACATAGACCGTCGTCATATCATCTCCTCGACAAAGACAACACGATTGAATTCAATTGCAGTCTCAGTCAGTAGTAGTTAGTAGCAGCAGCTGCTTCTGTTCTCTTCTTCTTCATCATCATCTTCTTCTTCTTCTTGAGAAAACCAGTCATTTAAATGGCAGTAGTACTTGCAGTGGTTGAGGTACATCCAAGTCCTCTCTCTCTCTTGATAAATTGTACTGTATCATTTTTATTCTTATCATCATCTTCGCTACTACTCTGTGCAACCACCACCATTATTATTATTATTATTATTATTTTGCCAGAATAAATATCATTGAATTTTTGCTTGTACGTATGCATGCATACATACCTAGGTGCACATTATAGAGCTTGGTTTAAGGTTATGATAATGGTTTATGTTAAAGGCTGAACGCAACGTCATTTTCAGCACTGGCAACAGCAGCATTATCGAACGAATTCAACGCTGCATACATATATGAAAAAAATACGGACAGAAGAATAAGATGATAAAAATGCTGCTATTGATGATGATCATCATCATCGTCATATACGTAGAATTATTATATCGTTAGAAGGCAGGCCACTACACTGTGTGCGTGTACCTAACAGGGTGTCTAATAAAAAGATAATATTTTTTGTTATGTTGTAGTAGATGCAGAGTTGAG
>JAHZMT010005487.1:0-17016 GCA_027743785.1 Sinhomidia bicolor
TTTGTGATGAAAGTACAGCAATACACACGATTTTACCTTCCGCTGACCTTGTATGCAAATTTTACATGGCAGCTTATTTATCATCAAATCTCATGCTGAATGTGTTGAACCTTTTGTAAGATTTTCTTCACACCTACTTTCATACAAAAAAATATTTCGGAAGGAAAGGCTCAAATGTGGCACATTAAAAAAAGTAACGTCATACTGATGGATACTCTTAACTACATCTTCTTGAGGCAAAAACGAGTGAAAAACTTGTTTTAATGAAAACATCACGACGGTGTAGAGCAATATTGTATTACTAATTTGTAAATGCCATGATGTACAGCTTCTTGACAGTTAAATGTAATATAAAAATTTGCTCAAATGTGGTTTCCACTGAAATTGCTTACGTCATTGTAATTCTGTCAGTGGATGATATTTAAGAAGCTTAAATTAAAACCACCATTTTTATTTCCGTCAGCAGTACGTAATAAAAGAAGAAGCGTAGGCCTACTTTCCTTTACATTAACAAAACTCTAGCCTGTAGAAGTCCTATAGTTGTACTTGTAAAATTAGTTTTTTATGTACATAGATTTATGCTATAGCTCAAAGTACGTAAATAGTGATTTGAAAGGAAAATATTTCTAGCAAAGATTTAGAATGTTTTGAGCCTGTCTCTCTGCAAAAAATTCAAAGTCCTTACAAAGAAGGATACTGTTGATGCAGTTGTTACTGTTAGCCTTTCTTGTTTATCAACTGTGAACATCACAATGTATTTTAGCAACCTTTACAAACTACAAACTGACACAAAAGTTTGCCCCATTTCTTTTTTAAATACAGAAAAAGTTGACGACATATTATTTTAGTTTTCCCTGTACCGGAAACCTAAATCTTCCAAGATTTGTATATAAATATAAACATAATATAGATGTAGAGCAGCAATACGGATAGTAAAAACAATAAAAATAATTCAGCCACTTTTACATGGATTATATATGAATAGCAACCATTATTGCCCACGTACTTTTGAAATTGCTCATATTCAAGCTTCAATTTTCCAGTATAGTATAAACCAAAATTTTTATGTCATCTATTTCTCCCATGTTAAAAAAAGAAATGATATACTTCTTTGTAAGTCACCTGGTATATAATAATACGTACTCCATATTAGGTATACAAAATGTTTTTAACATGCATGACTTTTATGAAAATATTTACTCTGCTGGGATTTATAAAGCGGATTTTCAAGTATCACGGTTCAACAAATCGATACTTAATTATAGCGGTGGGTCAGTCTGTTCAGCAAACTACATACCTATGTTGGATCCAGTAGGTCAACACTGACCTTTAGGAATCGCTATAATTTCAAAGAAATTCTCGTAATCAAAATAAAAATCCTTTGGAATAGGACATGCATCATATCACCAACACGTTTGTTGAGCGTAAATTTATTTAGTAGTAAAATATTAACAGAAAGGTTTTATACCATAAAATGGTCTTAAATTTTGAAAGAACTATTCCCAAAGATTTTAATCAAGGACATATGGTAAAGTCAGTAAAGCATATGGTGTACTTATTTTTCACATTTACAATGTACAAGTTACCCCAAATTATGTACATCCGTGCACTGTGCATGAAAAACGTGTATTTTGTATCTTTCTATGTATCTTTTCTTTATTCTTTCTTGATGGAATACCGACTTTACCCAAGTGACGGACACAAGTAAGTTTTATTTTTATCTTTCTTTTGTAAGCAGCATGAGCATTTTTTAAAGATTACATTTTTTCATGCATAATTCATAACACATTTGATGTGCAGAGGATAGTCAAATGCATACTTTTAGTTTCAGATGTTCTCGCAGTTGTCCGCTGCGTCAACCAAAAATTCCTTTCATCATTCACAACTATCAGTTTCCAAAAGAAAATGTCGAGCTATCTACTCCAGTACTTACGCAACGCAAAGAGAGTATATATACTATAGGGGAAATCATATATATAAATCATATTATGACGACATACCTATAAGAAGTGAATTCCACTGAATTTAAATTCATACAGCAAGGATTTGAATTTGAAAATAGTTGACAACTTCTTCAACGATTTCGAATTAAGCAACGTGTATAACAAAATACATTTATTTTATATAGGAAATATTTTACTGATCCAATGCCAAAAAATTGCATCAATTTTGAAACTTTTACATTACCTACTTGAAACGTTTATTCGTAGTATAGTATTTTATTTGACCTTCACCAACATTAATATACGCCTATGCAATACTTTGGAATATTAACTCAAGTCGAGCAGATTATTTTCCCTTAAGTCAAAATGTATAAATAACGAATTTCCACATATATCAAACGATTTGACAGTATAAATCGACGACTATGAATAAATCAATTTTAAATGCTCAGAAAGCACGAGCGTAATAATATGTATGTATATATTTTTTACCTCTTAAAGAAAAGCTGCAATCTTGGCAATAAATACAAAAAATGCTTTACTTTAAAAATGTAGCAAACTCGTGTATAGGTATTCATCAATATTCACAGCTAAATGATTTTGCTGCAGTATAATTTCCGTTGCCAGATCGAGGTAAAACGCTTGTCGTTTCATTTTCCATGCTTGAATGGTTTGAAAAATGTAATCTAGGCTGTATTCGCCTGAAAAAATAAGCTTTTTGAAAAATAAAAAAACGTATTCAGCTAGTTACTTGTGTGCATACATAATACCTATATGCTTTTTGCCGTTGTTTGTTATAAATGGCGTACTGGAACTATATCTAAACGAGAAAGTCATTAAATAGGGTAAGATGAATAAATGCAACTATGTGTATGTATATGTATTATTGCGTATATGTATATGCTCGTAATTTATATAATTCGCTCTGAAAGCTCTCTTACTTTGAACATTTACAACGAATTGGCCTTCATCGTTTTGAGAAATCTGTTATGACTGACTGAAGTCGCCTTTTTTGCATTGTTCACGGAAGCTATCACAAAGTAGATAAAAGTTTTCTGCAAAACATTACGAGATTCTGCGTCTTGAATGCGCTCTTCAATTTCCAATGAAGTTTATAATGAACGCATCCACTTCAATCGAAATATTTCCATTGTAAATGTAGTTTAAAATTGAGAAAGCGTATATTGTCCAAACTTTGTAAAAAATACACTAATCGATAGTTATTTAATATGTATTTGGTACAAATACGCTTTCTCTTCATCCATTTATTTAATTGTTTACCTAAGCCTAGTGTTTAAATTGGCTACTGACTTGAATGACATATGTATGAAATAATGACATTTTATTAACTGAGTTTGTGTCATTTTCTTGAAACGTATCATTCTCATGTTATGCTGAATATACTATTTTATTATGCTTTTTTCAGAAAGAAAGAGTTTGAGAATATCATGGACGGTAAAATAGGAAAAATACGTGGGAATTTCGTAGAATAAAACGTATTACTGAAAAGAGCTGTGGAGTGTGTCATATTGATTTATGAAAAACGGTGAACACGGTATACCTATATGCAAATTTCTCTATGATCATTTCAATTTCCTTAGAATAAATAGAAACTTGTCACTGCCTTTTACAAATTAAAAGTAGTCTATTATTTGCTTTCCATCTACGAAATTCAACACACAAGGCAAGTAAAAGACAAACTACTGCTACAACAAGTTTTTGTATAAATAGAATCGAACTCTGTGAGTGAACGCACGAGTACACATTTTGCATGTCTCCACGAAATTCGCGTTAAGTTCATTACTGAACTACGACAGGCATATTAAAATGTTAACTTAAGGTACATACATACGTATATATTATATATGGAATATTGAATATGTATTATGAAGTTTATAGTACATTAAAGTTTTCAGGAAAAAGGGAAGAGTAATGATGGTGTCAGAAAAACCCATCTAATGAGTTTAAGAATGCAAAGTGGCAAAGTGAAGGCAATAATCGATTCCTCCTAAATTCGATTGAGGGCACACGAACAAGATTTTACAATCACAACCTTTTAAAAACAGACAAAGGCGGTCCCCATGATAATTCCAAACCCAATTTGAACGTATGTTTAATACCATTGAAGTATATTAAATTATTAAAATCCCCGCCGTGTATAATGCTACAAAGAAGTTTTTAAATTAGACCGTAGCCCTACATCTATGTATATCAGTACAGAATCTCTTGTGATCTGATAAAATGAATGATTTCATGATTTTAATTAGCTTTAAATAAATTTTTTGTCAAATTGAATTATATTCAACTAATGCTGTCAGTCATTTTTCTGCTGTAAAATTATCAAGTATTTCATTTTTCTTCATTATGCCATCTGCCCAGGAAGATGAAAATCAAGAATCAAAATCAAACAATGATCAATCGACTGATTCGGAACAACCACAATCTTCAGCAACAAACGCTGAAAAGAATGGCAAAACAAAAAAGAAAACTTCCAAAAAAGGTTTCAGTATTTTAGGCGCATTGGCAAAGTTCATGTCCAATGAGAAATCTGAAAGCTCTTACCAAGTGGAGCCACTTCCTGAAATTGAAGAGGAAAGTGAAAGCATTCCTGCTAGTCCCACTCCTCCAAATGAGCCCGTCGAGCCCAATGTACCAGAGTATGCAGAAGTGTCTTCACAAACATCAGATATAATAGTGAGACAGTCTTCAACGCTCATTGCCATATCTAACGCCGTACAGGCACTGCAGGTACTTTTCATTTAAAAAAGGTGAAAACTGTATTCCTGATATCCAATAGGTAATTATACAGCTTATGTCTAAATTATTTTCTCATGATTCATTGTTGTAATAGGGTCTTCGTCGTCGGATTGCAATGCTTCCCCAACAAGCGCAGGAAAAAGAGATAAAAGAAACGCAAACATCGTCTTCGCTCCTTCCACAACAAATTTCTATTGGAACTAGTGTGTTATCCCATGATTCCAATCTACTGTTAAAAAATAAGAGTTTTAAAGATGATCAAGATAGCACCGGTAGTCAGAGCACTGAGCATCCTTCACTAAACACGGTTGGTCCTGCTGAAGAAAATGAAGTTCCTCAAGAGGTTACGACAGATCGACAGGTGAACTCAGATAAATCTCTATCCCGTGTTTCCTTCTACGAAACACCAGAGTATTTTAAGACAAACGTACCCAGTGCTCCTTCACCTTCTGATAGTGGTGCGAACGAGTCCGTAGATAGCTCCAACAATGATCAAAAGGAACAGGATAAAGATACCAGTGAAAGCAACGACAGCAGTAAAGTGTTATTTCAATCTACCCCAAACCTTGAAAAGAGGAAATCGGACGGGATAAAGATTGTTTCGCTGTACCCACCTTCTAAAGTTGAGAGCGTACAAACTGAGCCTGTCATGGAAGGGAAGAAAACGCAAACGGTATTGTTGTCAGATAAAGTAAATAATAGCGACAAGACCGTGGTGGACTATCCAGGTCCAGGTGATGAAAATTCATTGAGTCTCAGGATTCTTCGAGATCGGGCAAAGTGCTCCAAGTGCGACTTATTTGAGCTTATGCTGCTACACGGCGGAGATAAAATTCTTAACGACAAGGAAATGACTGGAATGTTCAAAAAGCATCTGAATAGTCATTTATTGAAAGCTCAAGAGGATTTAAATAAGCTGTATAAATGGCCTCAGTGAGCAAATGATATTTTATAAGTAATAATATCTTATTGGATTTCTAAAAAAATATTGCTGTATAACATAAAATAGTATTCATTCCATTATGACACTTATTGTGCTGCTACTACTACTACTGGTGAAACAGAAGAATAACAGACGTCGAAGATGTCACTGAAGGGCAATCTCATCGACGAAAAGCTTCTGTAACTGATGGGAAACGCGTGGAAGAAATTGCTATTCGACCGAATAATGGTTATGCTAGCAATAACTTTGATGAAAATAAGTATCATCGTACGGATGAGGAGCTTGCCAGTGTGCCAACAAAGAATAAACTTGGCACGCCGCCGCCCCCAGAAAAGCAAATAATAATAAACGTCAATGATGATGAAATTGGGACGAGTATTGAAAAGAATTCGAATACAGAGAATGTTTTTCAGATGGCAAAAGTTAAACGTAGAAAGTCTAGTGACCGTGATGGCAGGCAACCACGTGCTCAGTCGCCATCTTCTTTTGACCAACTATTGAAGGACAATTTGTCTTCTCCCCGCCAAAGAGACTATTCAGACGAAGTAATCATCAAAAGGAAGCACGATCGTCCCATTGATCGATATAATCGTCGAGATTCTTTCAAAAAATATGATGATGATATTGAGCATTACCACGTTGCAAACGAAAGGAAAAAGTCACATAACCGATATCGTAGAAATAGTATGGAATATAAAAGAGACCACGCTGGCGATGATTACACTAATCGCTGTTATTGCTGTAGATCAAAATGTTTACCTGCCTCTAATTTAATCAACTCTGGACATTGGAACAAGGACAGTAGTGAGGATGAAAAATGTGATTGCAGACAATATTGTGCTGTTAGCAATAATGTTTACTCGTGTACCAGCAGCCGTTCTCCAAGACAGAGTGATAAAATGGAGCTACGACTTAAATGGTTTGCTAAAGGAGTGCTCGCAGCATTAAAAGACCATCAGGAGGATGTAAAGCGAACAGAAAGTAAAAAGGAGAAACGTGGCGCTGTACCAAAAGAGGGCCAACTTGAGAAAACTACAAATGAGTCCGGTGAAATGGAGAAAACAGAAAGTTCCTCTTTGGAGGAAAATAGAGAAATGCCTTCTGATCAAAATGAGAAAGATTCAAGTGCGGTAAATGGAAAGAGAGGTAATCGTGGAGGAACTGTGCTCTCTAATATTGCGTTTTTCATGGTGAAGGAAGATGTAAATAAACACAACAAAGATGGTCAAACTCTTGGAGAAGGAGAACAACCGGATTTAAGTTCAGGAAAACAGGAAATGGAAAATAAACCAAACTCTGAACAGCTTGTTCAACAAACCGAAAATGGCAAAGATAGCGCTCTCCCAACAGCTAATAAATCCAAATTGAATAGTGGCGTTCAAAACGGAAGTGGTGGTGGGAGTGAAAATGAAACTGTGTTACATAACAACTCTGACCTTGAGGATTCCAAAGTTCAGAAATTGGTTGAAGATATTTTGTCTGCTTACTGTAGAGTCGAAGTGTCTGGCCGCAGAGAAAATTCACAAAGGAACCAGTGTGATTCCATTACTAATCCCAATTTTTGCTCTGATGAAGACTCAGATGAAATTGTACAACAAGTCTGCAATTTCCTTACTACAAAAGCACACGTACCTTTAGAAACATCCAGCAATCCTGACAAAGAGGACAATCAAAAAGGGAGAGAGACCAGTAGTCCGCAACGCTTGGCATGCTCATACTTTTATCCTTTCAATGATGATGATAATAACTTGTCTAGCACGTCTAGCAGCCGGCTCTGCTACTTTCGCTCAGTAGAGCCTCGTCGTAACACTAATCAGCCAGAGCAGAGTAACAAGTATAATGGTGGCCCACTTCCTTTACCGGTACAGACTTTTCAGAGCAATTTAATATTTTATTCGTGAAAAGGTCGTTATACCTGTCTGGCATATATATCTTTTGATTGTACAGAAATCCTTTCAGCAAAACCAAACATGTTTCCACAGAATAGAAACGAGGCAGGAATGTATATCAAACTTTAAAAGAGCACGAAGAGAACATGAACCTCAACAACAACAACGGCATGGGAGGCAGCCAATGGTGGTGGAAGGTTCAAATAATTGTCGCCGACCTTTCACCGCCCCAGCTTGGTGCAGTGGAAACTCTTTTTGTGGCTGTGGTGTTAATACAAACATTAATAGTAATATTGCCAGTGGGAATTCTGGGAATCAGGGTTGCTATACTTGGGAACCTTTTACATATGTGGTTCCACAAAGTCAAGTTTATTGGCGTAATTTCTAACCGGATGCCATTGTTCTTTCCTTGAACGATTTTGTTGTACAACATACATAAATGATGATCTGTTCCGTTTTTTTTGTTATATGAATTAATTTCGTTGTTTCAATATTGGCAATCTGTTGAATGTGGGCATTTATTTAATGCTCTATAAACTTTCATTTTTAAGAAGTCTAATAGAAATAGTACAAATAAAATACAATTTTACCATTTAGTATTTAACAAAGACAGTAGACTAGTGAAAGTTCGGTATCCCAATGCGTTTTTTAATGAAAATATTGTTCGTATGAAAGTTGGTGAAAGCAACAACAGCATCTTGGAATTTTCCGTTGTTTAAAATGCTCCAAGCTCTTTTTCTGAACGGACAATGAGTGAACGTACATACCTACATATATGTACCTACCTAATATCTACGACAAAGCTTTCATTACTTAAAAACTTTGTAGTACACAATAATAGCATATGAAAATGTTTTTTTCTGTTTCGTATTTTTAGGTACTTTTCCTTCACTTTTGTCTTCGCTTTTTAACTTTATTACTGTACCTTTTAACTAAAACAGCGCAAAATGAAAAAGGGAATACGCAAAAATGGTAAGTTTCTTTACACCGACGACATTCGCTTAAAAAGTATTTAATATAAGTGCTTGCAAGCTATCAAATAACACTTAAAATGTACTATCCGTTTTATAGTCCAACATACTGCGCATATAAAACTTTTTTTTAATGGACTTTGTATTCTATCCCTACGATGATTATGTGTAGTATTTATATTTTGAAGAAAGACTAAAGACTCCCTATGAAGATGTTTTAATCTCCGCATAACTATTTGTATACAGAATAGAAAGAATGTGTTGTAGGTTGGTAAGCTTACTTGGACGCGACGAAGTTTGTAAATCAAAATTCTGAATGAAGACTTTTATAGATGACTAAACATGTAGTGAACCGCTAAAAGATCAATACATAAAATATAAAAGAAAGTGTTGAAGATTTTCCTATTTTTCGGTATCACGGATTTTTGGGAGAAAAGCTTAAAAAGCTTTTTTTAAAAAAAATATAATAGAACTAAACTTTTGTTTTTATGCTTTAACCAGAACTGATCAAATAAACTTTGCTAGATAATATTTTAATTACTTTTTTCCAGTCATACATGCGTATCGTGAACGTGAATCAAGCGCGTGCAGTAAGTAGAAGCAGGCAGTGTACTGAAATGACTTTGATCTAAAACAAGGAAAGTTAATGCCACTACTTGTCAAGGAGAAAATCGTGGGAGTTGTGTACATACACAAATGATACCTATCTAATATGAAATCTAATATTACCCCTAGTACATGCAAAAGACTCCTGAATTGATATACTAAAAAAGCTTAAAAGATAAGATGGCATATTCTACAAGTTATTACACACGCCTATGTAAACTTTTTACGAAAATCAGAGAAAGAAGGTGTAAGACGACGCAGTTTGGTATTGTAAAACATACAGATGAGTTTTTTGAGCATTTTTATTTGAAAGCGTGCTCCAGCGTTGTTGAAACCGAATCAGTAAAGTTATCAATAAAGCTGTAGCTGCGTTTTCAAAATGCAAATAATGTGTCAGATAAAGTTTTTTCTACGTTTTGTCAGTAACAAAAGCTCAGATTACTGCTGTGTCGTCGTCACGTATTCACCCATAACTCATTTTCTCATAAGCACTTTCTGAGAAAATATACAAAGCAAAGCACAATTGACAATACAGCCCATATACAAGATTTTCGTCACTTGACTATACATACGTGTATATTAAGAAATATAAACACGCGCTGTTTTATTGGAAAGAACATCGTAAAGTTCAATTTTTAGAAACTTTGATGGGGATAGTATATACTTTTAAAGTGCCTCCGTTTTTGTCAATGGAAATTATGAAGCATTTCATACACAAATCAAACTCAATTTCAATTTGTACTACTTGGCCTCTTGCTTACTGGAAGAGACAAGTGGCTTTTTCGAGGGCCATAAATATGTTTACAATAAAAAATGTACTTGTTCGTTTAGAAATATGATGATGTGCTATGTGCATATCTTGGTG
This sequence comes from Sinhomidia bicolor, assembly GCA_027743785.1. NCBI lineage: Eukaryota > Metazoa > Arthropoda > Collembola > Entomobryomorpha > Entomobryidae > Sinhomidia > Sinhomidia bicolor. Next base: position 9,975 of record JAHZMT010005487.1, read on the forward strand.
CCTGTAAGCTAGGAGGAGTCGTAGGAGTAAGTAACCAACATGTATACCACGTAGTCAGTCGTTCGTACAAAAATATACGTTGTATGCCAACTTTTCAATAGCTGCCTTTACAATTTTCAAGAAGAATGACTGACTGTGACGGCTTCGTTGGCGCTTTTATTTCTTATTCAATTTACATTTCAGCAAACGTTACTCCTTCCCATCATTGCTTGTAACGTTTAAAAAAATGTGAAGCCTTATGGTCTATATAACGTACAAATAATTTTTGATCTCGCCTTTTCATTATTCAAAATATGTTAATAGAATGAAAAGGGCTGAAGTACATTTCCTCGTCGAAACTAGAAGCAATTTATGTTTGCGCATAAATTTATAACGAATTAGAAAGGTGGGATCAAACGAATTAAGACAAGAATGGGGCATAATTTCAGGTAGAGGATGTTGATGTTAAAGAGCTGACAATATTGGCAGAACTGTCACAATATCATGTTCTCATATTAGGGGTCTGGTTTTGCACGTACGTGTTCTGCTATACCCTTCACCATAAACAGTTCTATATATTTTTTAAAAAGTGGTAACGATAAGCATAATACATACATAATAATAAAAAGTATAGTTTATATTTTTGTATAGTGTCTTATTGTGACCTCATCATTTTGTAAAGCTATATACATAGTTAAAGGAACCGACATTTAAATTCAACGCATGCACCCTTTGGAAGCCACCTACTTATGACCTAGAGTAAAAACTTGTACATTGTTGTTTTAATATACATATATTGTTACTCCCTGTAAGCGACAAAGAACTTTTGATAAAAAGAATGCAAAACAATATACCTTTTACTTGACCTCCCCAGGGCAGACCTTTTCTATGTTCTATTATATCCCTATACATCTCGCCTTGTTTTATTACAGGCGCGGTACATATTTCACCGCCGAAAATTAGCATTTTGTTGAAAAACTCTGATCTGGAAACTTTTTAGTATTTTAATAATGGAATGGGACATTGCCAGTAATACAGTAATAAATTAGAGTATAATGTCTAGTGTAGAAACAATTGTCCTCTTTGAATTCAAAAAGGTAATTTTGTGCGGAAAATAAAGCAAACTTGAAGGTCTGCAGCAGACAATTTATATTCATTTAAAGAATGCATTTGACACTTGATAATATTATGCAAGGGCTAGTACGTTTGTAAGATTTTATTACGTACTTAAATTGACTTAAATTTATTTTCGTACTTTAAAAACAATAATTTTGTAACTCCAAATAACGTTATGCTATTTTATATACTGATTTGTTGTACGTATACAGAAATGTTACTAATGTGAGGTTAATTAAAATCAAGTTAGTTTTTCCTGTCAGAAGCAGAGGATAAATACTACCTACATAGATCCGATGATGCATGGCTGTTGTGTGGTACTACCATAACATGTGGTTACACCAACTTTTCACCATGCTTTCATTCAAAGAAAAAGGAGTGGTATTTGGTTTGGAGCCATCGTACAAAGTTAAAAAATATGCTTGTTTATCTTCTTTACAACTTTCAAGATATTTTCTGTACGAACGACAATGACTAATGCACTCCCAAAAAAGTGACATCTGATTTGTGGGATGCATATTTCAAAACGTACGTAACATGTGAATGCTCGCTATTAGTGCTCGTTTAATCTTATCACAAACAATTTCTGTGCTCTTGCAGAAAGGTTATCAAAGACTCAAAAAAAGCCGGAACAGATTTTTTTGCTTGTATGCATTTTGAAAATGAACAAGTTATTGGATTTAAAAAAAAAATGAATGCTCTGTCGTAACATGAAAGCTGTGTTTGTTTATCTACTACAAATGCTCCATAAATACAACTTTCGTTTCTATCTACGAAAATGGCATTGTATTACAGAAAACTACAAATACCTAACTCAAAATGTGTGTTATTATCCATGTAATGGGGCACAGTGAGACCGTAATAAAAGATATTTTTGTACTGATAAAGTCGTTCATACTCGCTTGATGTTGATTGTACACAATTTACTGACTACACTGTTGTTAGCCATATAAAATAGAAATATATTTTGAATGCAAAGTTAATACTAAAAAAATTCTTACCTTAGGCCAGCACAATTAAGTTGTGCTCATAGTTCAATTCAGCCAGTCAAACCTATAAAAAATTTTACTTGCTAAACCTTATCTTGGAGCTAAACTGTTTTTTGCAACTACCTTTACAAAAAATATTTTCACTTATATAAATTGTTATTGTATAAATGAAATTTGTCTCGTTATTTCAGTACACAAAGAAATAAAAACACTATTTTGTTCGTTTCTAATTTTGGTAGCAACTTGAGCTACATACGTTTGCTGTTTACAAGGTTGGTATGAAACCATACGTTTTGTTTTTGCAGTTCACGAAAGCCTTCCGGTGTGCGTGGGAGCTTGTGTTCTCTGGCCGTGATTCAGCACGACTGTAGTCCAAAGAGAAAGCACCATTGACTTAAGTATACGAACGGGAAACTTGCAGCGTATTGCTGTCAAAATTCTTCTCTTCCGTTGCTACTGCTATTCACACACGACGCTTTCTTCTGCCCACGAAGTCGGCTTGTTTTGCTTGCCATACATATACTCCCTCGTTGCTTTGCTTTTTTTGTTTCTGATACCCATTATAAGAGTCTGTTAAGAGCAAACGCTAAAAACCGTTAGTGACATTTAAGAACAGTGTAGGATCTATATACATACACACACATATACACATGTACGTAAATGTACGCTGTTGAATTTTGCACTTCTAACATAATAACCCGAAATGACACTAGTACATCTTGAAACTCTCAAACTCAATTGTAACGTATGTGTTCTTATTCTTTTATTTCCTGCAAACTTTCCAACGTCAAAGATTGTCTTAAAGATATTTCATATTTATCAAGTTAGAAACTATATTCATAACCTATATAAGTATTTGTATTACAGATACTGCAAGAAAACTACTCCTTTTATGTGTTATTAATACACTAAAATACATACATACCTACTTACATATATAGCTAAGTTGATTAAAGATGCAATAAGTGTAAAGTACTGTAATTAAGTTGTGACTGTTATTATGTTACTGATTAAGAACGATAATTTTACAATGCTCAGCTCTTTTCCTTTATTAAAATATCCCTCCACACTACACAGTATTAATGAACTGTGTAGTTTCCTTGCAAAACTGACAGTGCGAAACGATATTAAATGAGTAAGTTTGAACTAAAAGCATGTTTTCTGGTTTACTCCGAAAAGTCCAATTATGAGCTGGGGTATTTATAGAAGTAAACATGCTTTTTTGCTGTCGAGTTGAGAGTTTTCTGTTGCGTGATATGAGGTAATAGTAATTCCACAATTTATTGATGGAGCTTGTATAAAACAAGTATTTTGACTTTGATTGCATGACCTTGTACTTCATTAATATCAGTGATATTATTATTTGCTTGTGAACAGTGAAAGATTTAGGAGAAAAGTGTACGCACACTTTCTGTCTCTAGATTCTAGAGTCTTGAACAAGAGAAAGGATGAGAGTTTTCTACAAAATGCATTTTGCAAGAAATTTGTGGCCATTTTCTAGGAACAACCCATAGCACTCAACATGTACGAATCTGACAAAAATGTTACACGAGCTGTTTCAATTAAAAGTACAAACTTTTTAATTTAATTACTGGCGTAAGAAACTAAATGCATAAACTTTCATCATGCATATAAACATTTGTAGACTTGTGTTCTTGTATTTACAAAAATGTACAACAAACCCGTATATAAAATAGCGAAAAAAATAAAACGTATTTCCGAGAAATGCCACACAGAAAAGTATCCACAGAGCAAAAACATGCACTATTAAATAATGCACGTTCTAATTTAAGTATCATATCAAATAAATCAAATAGGCAATAATTCTTCTAATAGCGCTAATTATTACAAGTTTATATCAAGTCCTTTCAAAATACAATTGGGATATCCGAAACTATGTACTACAATTTTCAAATACCTATATTTTCACTGACCTTTAAACATGCCAACGAATACGGTTTTAAAACGACAAAACTACTTGTTCTGTAAAGCTATATAAGGCACTACATATATATCTTCACACGCAAGGAAACGATAATGTAATAATAATGTATATACACGCTTAGGAACTAAAAAATTATGTTTGCTATTTACTGCCTGTCGTCTGCATTTGTGTACGTGATGTTAATGAGAACTACCTGCATATTTATAACAACGCCCTTCACCTTACAGGAAAGTACAATGACACAAACACGATCAATAACTGTTTTTACCGTACATTGTATGATTGAATAATTATTTTGAAGATACGATATGTAAACTCAAAAAATTCGTTGCAAGAAGTAAGGAGTTCAGAGTTAGTTTATACTTTACCAGCAGCGCCGACAAGGAAAATTATTTATATAAAAGGTGATGATGAGATGAATTTGACTTCTCACCAGCACAGTGTCGCATTTTTATCTTATCTTGGTCTCCTCAAAAATTCAAAGTTGCATTTAGTCTTGTCAATGTGTTTATACTCAATATCAACTCATCCATGCATTTTTTTTTTTCGATAATGCTCCCGTAAAGAGTGAGGATGAAAATATACCAGTATTTTTTAAGGCGAATACTGTGTACTACGTAGTGTAAAGATTTGATTTTGATTTTGGTATAAAATGATACGGTACACTCTTTTACCATACTTACCATGCCGTCGCCCTCTCTGATGAAAGTTCGTGCTTGGAGTTCACAAGTTACATACTGCTCTTCTGTAGAAAATGTCACTATTATCAGCGATAACAGCACAGTCGAAGACAATAAGCTGATAACAGTAAAAAAAAGTGGATGATGCGTACTATTTTGTTATCCTCATGTGTCTCGGTAAGGATAGGTAAGAACAAGGTAAGAAGCTTCCAAATACCACGTGGGATATTAAGTCACCTTATAAAATTTAATGGCACTCCCAAATATAATGACATCTAGCCTACCTTTTCCTTGTACTGTTAATACTTTTTATACGGAAATTAGATATACCTCCTAAATCTAAATTACAAACCTTCCGACACATTTTTTCGCCAAATTATAAATACCTATACAAAAACTTGGAGGAAAGGATTTTATTTTCAGTTGAATTATTAGAGAATGTATATTTACGTTTTCCTAAAGTAGGTAGGCACACTATACTGAGGGATCAAATGGATCAATAGGGAACCAAAAACATGACTTGACTTCTATAAAACTCAGCTTTGAATAAAAACCTTGCTTTACCCATTCATTCAAAATACTTTCATAGTAGTATGCCATGTTAAAAACCGGACAAAACTTTTTAGAATTTTTTTAAAGGAAAAAATCATGTAAGTAGCACATAAAGAAGGGGTACCAGTGATCATGCAATGCACTTTCTAATTTACACGTTTCGGTTTTAGTACTGATAGAATTGATTAAAAACGCATTAAAGCCAAATAGTCAATTAATAAATTATTCGCAATAGAATAGAAAATAAGAGATATCTATTTTTAATACTTTGATACACAATCAAACCGATTAAGTACATTAGGGATGAGTGGAGTTTTAATTTTATTAAAATGACATCTTATTTGTATCTATTCTCATCATATTAGGTTAACAAATAACTTGAAATAATACATTAATACTCCAAGGAAGATCACAGCAAGTATTACAAGTGAAATTTTTTATTGCTCAAAAATACAAGTTACATATTTACAAATACCAAAATAATAATTGAAAAAATTATAATCGAAAAAATATTATATAAATAGTATTTTATAGTCAAATACAATATCATTCTTTCAAGTTATTTACTGCGTTACTTTTACAACTTATGCACATATGTATTTCATTCTAACTCCATGCTAATTGCATCCAATCTAGGACGTGGCGCAGCGCTAGATCTTGACTCATTATTATCATCATCTGTTAGAATTTCGTCAATGGTCCTCTTTAGTGTTTGATAATCCTTGCCACTCATTCCAGGAACAGATGGAGTATCATGGATAGCTTTACAAATTACTTCGTACTGTTTCAGCTGATAAGCGAACACTTCCTTTATGCAAATACAAAACCGTTTACTCTGAACATATTTAATTGCTTTCTGGAAAGATACTCCAAATTTTGATATTATTGATTCGTCCTCATTAACTTCTGGTAAGTTGGGATAGCGTTGCGCTTCTGAAAAATCAAATTTCAATGAATCATTTTCCTTAATAACAATGTCGTAATTCTCAATATTCTGATTAATAATGACCCTTACGAATGACTCCTTCGTGAGTATCAATTTCCATTCTGTCCGCCAAAGAGAGGTCTGCCATGGTCTTAAGTCTTTACGTTGTTTTCTCAACTAGATCACTTGTTTCGAGTCGTAAACTGACAATGATGATAAAGTTGTATGCTATCTTTATCTGTATTAAGTTTGCTATAATAAAAAGGAATTTAATTTTTTTTACATAAAATAGTAATAATATTAAAAGTTACGGGGAAAAATTACTTTCTCCATAAATTGTTTAAATCAAATGGGTCAAACTACTAATTCACATAAGCCCTAAACGAAGGACAAGGACATGATTTATTTGGTTAAAATAGTTTTATTTTGATTTCCGAATTTACATAATTTGTATTTCGATTAAAAACAACTTTTGACGTCTAATCTTTTAGTAAACTAAAATCCAAAGGGAAAACATGGAGAAAACAACGAAAGAAGTGCATTATTAAAATTTCGATGCGACGGCGACCCATGTTAACGATTGTCGGTGGTCTGTTTCATTAGAAACTTAAAATTAAAAATGAAAGGAAAAGGTGTCTTTTCCGAGAGAGACATTCGGAAACTTTCCAGTTTCCAGACTAACATTCATTATAGCGGAAGCAAGCGCATCTAGCGTATTGGAAATTTTGGTGAGGAAGAAATTTTTTATGGTAGTTTTTACAGAAAAGAGATACCTAATTGATATTAACGGACACTGTCATCCATAGAGATAATGGCCGAAGCATAGAAATATGATGAATGTTATGGGGTCTAGAAG
>JAHZMT010005488.1:0-19823 GCA_027743785.1 Sinhomidia bicolor
CGGACGGACGGACGGACGGACGGACGGACAGACTGACAGACTGAAATTATAAAGTAGCACCATATGTGCTACTTAATAAATAGCATTCTTCATAATACCTATTACATATATACGTGTATATACATTTTCTTAATCTCATCTCAGAACGCTATATATATACATACATACCTATAATTCAGGCCCTATACAAACATATTGCCTTCTACAACAAATAAGCTAATACAAATCGTAAAACGTCCATATTAAAACTATAAATACATACATAAAACTATATATACTATTCTCCTAAAGCTACTAACTAGGTATATAACGTTATCATCAAATTTCCAGTTATGTTTATATTCGATCTCTGAAAAAAAGCATCCGACCCGACCTAGGTTCGGGATCGGGGTATCTCAACAACAGAGTGTTTGTCTCTCCTCGCATTGCCTGTATTTACGCATCCTCCGCCTCCGATTCCCCATACACACGTTTCCTTAATAATCCTTGCTTGTTTGCTCGTCTTCAGCAACAGCAGCAGTCTGATTTGTGTAAATTGTGATTACCCTAACCCTCTGCTCATTACTCGAGCTGAACTCTTCACTATCTCTTATAATCTGAAATTCTGAATCTGACGTTTTTGTTACTAGTATTAATATTAATATGTATGTATGTGTATATAAGAAAAAAAAGAATCACCGAAAAGCGTAGCATATTAGCATTGCATTGCCTTTCCTTTTTGCCTTTTTGCTTGCGTTGCGTGAATGCTACGAGAAATACACACACACACGAACGAAACGCGTACAGTGCAGTGGATGGATGGAGGATGAATAGATGATGATATGATGATAATATGATATCCTACACTGCTCTTTGCTCTTGTTATAAAACCCATTGTTCTGAAAGTTAGAAAAACAAGCAATAAGCTAGCTGAACTGGATGTTCGGTTCTTCTTGTATTTTGTTCCGTCAGGGTTTTATTAGTTTTTGGTGCTGCTTGTAAGTAAGTGTGTGTGTGTGACTGTGTGAGTGTAGTGTAGTAGGAAAGGAATAGAAATAGGATGTTGCTGGAAAGCAGTACTAGTAAGTGGAGTAGTGGTGGTGGTGGAGCCGAATAGGAGCATTAGTAGTAGTAGTGGTGCTTTTTTGGAGGAAGCGTATTTTTCAACTTCTTTGTACAAGAAAGAAGAGGACTTGGATGCTAAACGGAAAGGTTACCCTGGCGGTGGCTTCTTTCTCTTGTCCTTGGTTTGCTCGTTGAGTTTGGTGGATTGAATAATATTGTTAGGATAGTCAATGGATTATCATCATCATTACCAAGTTAAGTAGCGGAAGCTACTTTTAACGCTAGCAGAGATAAGGCACAAAACAAACTACTGGGGTGAAGGGTCATGCCAGGACCTAACGAATAATTTTTGGCAAATTAAAATTATTCTCGCGTCTCAATGTTGTTGAAAAAGAGTTTTATCATTTGTGTTGGAGGACCTAAAGTTTTATTTTTTATGTACCGTCTAATATTGTAAAAACTGGTGACTTGTGTCGACAAAAACACTAAGTATATTGACAGTGGTTCCGAACCATATAATGGAGAGGTAAGATTTTTGAGCTTTTTACTATTATTTATTTTCAAGCTTGCATCTTGATGGTTTCCTTTGTCAATAATTTTAAAGTTTAGTACTTGTGTTCGACGTTCGAAAGTAGTAGGCTTTCTGCTTCGGAGCATTTTCAAAAGGTTCAGCTAGGTCAACGTCATTGCTGGAACCCTTTTAGAAATTAAAATTAATTGGAGCAGAATAGATGCATAGTTTCTGGTGAAGTTGAGTAATTTCAAGGTTAGGAATTTAGGTTTATCAACATATGCGTAATTATTTTAGTCACTAAATAACGTCTGCAGTAACTTTCAATTTCTATTATTTAAAGCAAGTGTAAACTGATAGGCTGGCATTGACTTTAGGGCACAAATACTTACGGGGGGGACCCTTATTAAATAAATGTGCCCTAAACTCAATGCTGAGCAGGAGTAGTTAGCATTGAGTTTAGGGCACATTTATTTGATAAGAGGGGACCCTTATCAAAAAATAATCGTATATGAAACTAATTTAGTTGGTTGTGTTAGGTTCGGTTATTTAGGGTTAGGTTCGGTTATTTAAGGTTAGGTTCGGTTATTTAAGATTAGGTTCGGTTATTTAAGGTTAGGTCAGCATATATTAAATTTGGTTAGCTCATTAAAATTTGCAGAGAGTTCGGCTCAACTCATCATGTTTTGCTGTTTGTGTCGGTGCAAAAACAAAATTTTCAACTCAGCATTTTCAGTTGATAAGGGTCCCCCCTTATCAAAAAAATGTGCCCTATATGTTTGTGCCCTAAACTCAATGCTGACCAAACTATTGTATATTATAATAGTATATTTTTTTAATCTGTAGACTTTATTTGGGTGACCCACAGAACATAGTTAATAACGATTGACTAAGCTATTTAGGTGATAAAATAAAAAATCTAGAGCAATCAACTAGGGAATTTTCGACTTAGGTAGTTTAAAATGCCTCATTATCACCATTTGTAGCGGGAAGTAGTTGTCACATAAACCTTACACATTTCCTTTATATACCTTCATATCCAAAATGCCTGGTTAAGTTAGGCTTAATATTAATACCCTTCAATATTGTTGTTAGTTTTGTGTTTTAATTTCAATTAAATCTACATGGGTAACATGTATAATAAGGTCATCTGTTTATTGTGTTGTAAACGGTCATTTTTCTATTGAACTAAACTATAGAGATGATATATACATGGATTGAACTGTTAATTGCAGGAATGGGGGCGGCATGGGTGGCAAATCGCCGAATCCTACGAAACCAAATAATTGGTTGTGGGCACAGGGTGGAAATAAACATGTGGAAGGCAATGGTGAGAGCGATACGCAGAATTCACAGCCTTCCGCAATAATTGATGTGTTCCAAGAACGTGAAGGAGGTATGTGTATATTCAAATATGCTGTAAATATTTATTTTGTTGAATAAAATAGGTTAACTTTCATTTGGATTTGAGCAAACTAAATGCATTGTTAAACATTTAATGGTTTCAGGGGGTGGTATGCGGGTAGGAAGAGATTACCAGGCGAAGATTCCTAATATAATTCCAGAACAAGGTAACAGAGATATATTTAGTTTGTTTCTTCCTTTCTTTATTACCTGCTTAGCATTAGTTCTATATAGTACGTATCATTTATATTGTAAACTAACCATTCTTAGATCGCAATGTCCAAGCAGAAAGTGATCGAGCTCTTCTAGTGTGGAAACCTACGGAGAAACTGACAGAAGATGAAAGTAAGTTTAGGCAATGCATTGTCGCGTAATAAAAATATACGATTTTAAGGAATGCAGCTAGCTATATGATGAGCAAATTTTTTAACGTTACAGTTGAAGAGTACATCTCGATGGCCAAGGAAAAGTTTCAGTACACTGGGGAGCAGGCACTAGGATTGCTATACTGGCATCGTTATGACATTCAAAGAGCTACACAAGATCTCGGAAACTTTACTCCTCATCCTGAGGAGTGGACGATAGAAGATAAAGTATTGTTTGAACAGGCATTTCAGTTTCACGGCAAATGCTTCGACAAAATTAGACAAATGGTATGATACTCGTTCTACTAATTTTCTTAGAGTTGCTAATTTCTTACCAAGTCCTGTGTCTAAATTATTTCATATGTTCAAAAATTGTTTTGCTTTATTATAGTTGCCTGATAAGTCGATGTCGAGCCTTATAAGATATTATTATAATTGGAAAAAGCATAAAAACAAGAGCAGCGTGATGGATCGTCAGGTAAAAAAGTTTAGTCAAGAGGATGAAGATTCCATACCCGGATCAGGAACCAATGGAAGTGGAATATTGACATTACAAGGCCACAACCAAAATAACAACATCTCAAGTAACCTTCAGCATCACCACGTTTCAATGGGAATGATGCAGGAGAGTTTTCATTCGGAATCTGATGATGAAGTAATGATTTTAGAACATGGTTAATTTGGATTTTTAAAGTCATTCGTTTCGTATTTCAATGTTAATCATATACCGTTGTATTTTTTCTATGTTTTAAAATTGTTTCGTGTCGAATGTCATAATAACTTTTGTAATATTTTGTTGATCATATAATGCGCGGAGGGAGAGTAAGAATTTCAGCATACCTGAATACTTTTAATGGTACATTGTGAGGAGGGTATAGATAATATAAATAATTAATAATACATTTTACTATACAATATAAAATCGACTGTCTGATATATACAAATTAACTTAGGTAGATGTTAAAAATCGTAAAACTGCGTCGTTAAAGTGGAATGTGCTTCACTTCACTTATATATTATGTTGTTCGCTTATGTAAATAAGAAATGAAATTCTTGTCTCCTATGTTTTTTATAAAAAGAGCGTAGTATCGATTCTTTTATTACCGAAATGTCCTTTCCCTGTGCTCACAGAAACAAACTGGTGACGCTTCAACATGCTGTGGAAATTGTGGGGTTCCTTGCACGGAAGTATACACAAAGGATAACTTGTGTAACACGTGCTTCTTATACTGGAAGTACGTAACGTTCATTTTGCAACTATCAGTCATATAGTATTTAGTAAGAACAATAGGACCACGGCTTTTTTTCTTACTTTTGGTTTCCCAAGTCATAATAATCATAATATAGAGGTTTAGGTATGTAGGCATTGTCGCGTTGTAGTATAGGTTCATGATTAACAAGAAAATTTTTGATGGTTGGTAGGAACACAGGAGACAGTAGGCCCTTGACAGGGCCGTTAAGGAGGGGCGACAAAAATACACTTGGTTTGCTGCGCCAACGTCGAGCTCCTCCAAAGGGTATGAACATCAATCATGATGACCTGAGCATGCTCGCAAGATCCCAGCCCCAGGCTGAGAATGTGATACTACAGGGGCTTGAAAAAGAAGTTCTTGATATGAAAAGTCGGGTAGGGTTTTCTTCCCTTGATACAGATCTTTATTGGAATCCCCTTCCTTTGTAAAATTGGCTGGGATTGTTGTTCCTCTTGTAGCTGCATTGGCATTGCACTACCACTGGTTCCTTGAATAGCGATTTTTGATTTTCTTTTCATGTAGATACAAAATGTCAAGCAGCGTGTAGAATTACTACGTCGGGGCTTACCTAAGGAGGGATTGAGTAATTTAAGACCAAGGGAGGGACTATGTCCTTCAAACAATAGGGTAAATTCTAGATGGACACAGGATGAACTCATGTTAGCAGCTCAAGGTCCGTCATCATCGTAAACCATTAAAAACTGTACTGTGTCTCTTTTTCTTCTAAGAAATTTTTAATAGTACTATTTGGCGTTATGTTAATAATTTGTACTGCTAGTTTTACTTTTGTAATGCATCATGCCTATCAACAAGCTTGTTCAATATTTTACTGTTTCCATTCTTCACTACGATTTTATCATTTACGATTATTATGTACACACTCGCAATTTATGAAATTTTAACTATTTTACTTTATTCTCTTTATAATAAGTTGTAATGAAATATTCCCAGATAACTTACAGAGTTTCTTTTTGTTTTGTTATGATGGTTGACTGAATGCAGCTCGTTTGTTAAGTCGTTTTATTTTGAATTCCTATATCTTTTCTTGAATTTGGACACAGCTTCTGTATAAAATTTGTTATGCCTCATTATTAAATAATTTGTAATTTTATCAAGCTCTGTGCCAATCGCAAGTCCTATGTACCTTTGCACGAATATTACAGTGTAGACTTAACTTTATAGTAGTATCTTCAATCAGTTAATTTTAAAAATCTGCCTACTAAAACGGGTCAACGTGACTCATGCCTTAAGGATCTGCACATTTTTTATAACTAGGTATTATTCTGTAGTTTAATAAAAGTTGAAAATTGAATACATATATTAATTGTTCCGAAACCTAATTGTACTATTAACTTAATACTCAAAATGCAGGTATTCGGCGTTACGGAAAGAATTTTCAGAAAATTGCAGAGGTGATTGGGACAAAAACTGAAACTCACATAAAATCATTTTATGCAAATTACCGTCGGCGATATGGTCTTGAAGTTCTAATTAAGGAGCATCAACTAGAAAATGCTGGCGATGAATTTGGAAGCATGCCTTTAATTGATAGCATCCATCATGCTTAATTCTTACAAACTTTTCGATATGTGTAGATTTAAAATGCAAGAATTCTCGATTTATGAAGTTAGTTTCTAGTTTTTATCATGAACCCACATGAATGTTTTCTAAGCAAAAATACTGGTAACAAGTAAGCTTTGTTTTCAACATACAAATAAACTGAAATGTATAGGTTTAAATACGGTTTGTTTGTATTTTTAAGTCATCACGGCAGTAAATTGTTCATTCAAAAATATTAATTGTTAAAAATTACACATAGAGTATGATTTTACATGTAAATACACTACCCATTGTATAGACTGTTTGAAAGAAATGAAAATATAAATGCAGGAATATAGTTTTTATGATTGCTATTGTTTTATATATGTACCTATGCGTCTGTTCATCCTTCACCGTCTTTAAACCTGATTTCTACTTGGACAACCGCAAAATATTTGCCAAGTCCATGCTTTCTTGTTGGTGCCCAGTGTCCACATACATACTTATGCTCACTACCCACCTACTCCTTTTGTTGACAGAAATAATGTACAATGGTTCCATCTGGATTTCTAATAAAGGCACTGAAAGTAACAACATCAGCATATTGCTATCATCTGCATTATTTATGATTCAATTTTATCAGAACTAAAACAAGAAATTCATAAAAAATTACCTTTGACTTGTTAATCGTTTGTTGCAATTTTCCTTCTCACATACAGTGTAATCACTTATGGTAAAACCTTCCGATTCCACATACACTTGATCGTACCTTGCCTGTGAATATTAGCAAAAAAAATTGATGTTATAAATGGCGTTAGTTTCCATTATTTAAGCTACTCGTATGCTTATATTTGGTATAAATTATTACCCTCAAATGTTCGGCTTCCACAAGTCCTTTCTTTAGCAGAAGTTTTCGTCTTTCTGCAAGTTGGTTCTGTACACTGGTTTTGAGAAAAGTTTCCGTATCACAGACATTGAAATCATCAGGAAGAATACTTAAAACCTAGATAGCAAAATTCATTACAAATATTAGTCATGGGCAATTCAGATTGATAGTTAGTTGGTAAGAATTTTTGGAATTTAAAATAGGTTGTTCAAAGTACTCTAATAGGGTCTAAATAGGGAGCATATTCTTTCAGTAACTTTAGTACTGACGCCGTATCTGGCTCTAGGGGCTCATTAGTTTCTTTAGCATATCCAGGTAAAATTGTAGATGACGGGTTAAGCAGCATTTTCAGCAGTATTGTGAAAACTTCTCTGGTTTTTGAGTTACTTTTGTCATATACCGTTTGGCAGTAGTGTATTGCTTTATTTACATCTCGCAATGCCCCAATGTATATAGAAAGTACTGGTTCATGACGTCCTAGTTTCTTGAAAATTAATGCACGTTCTTCATACATGTCTGTAAATAATATTTTCTCATTTCACTTATCTCATCGTCGACTTTAGAAAAATAATAAAATAAAATAATTACCATTTGTTGAAATGGTTTTTCCAAATTGTATTACTCACCATCGTAAGGAAAATGAACCAATACTATCTCAGGGGTGAAATAATCAGATTTTTGAAGAAAAATCGCAAGCTTGTTCCTCATATCTTTTCTCGTGTATTCATCATCTTCATCCTCAAAAGAGAGATATTTTTCTGTCGATGAAGGGTTTCAAGGGCTTTTCTGTGATTTCCCTTTGTTTGATATAAAATAATGAGGTCATTATATTTTCTGTGTTTCTTCAAGGCTCGTTCAGTTTCATCTATATGGCAATGGTTGTCCTTTAAACGCAACAGGGATGCAACTAGTGATTCGTTTGTCTACGGAGAAAAAAATCATTGGCAGGTCATTGATAAATTCTGGAGTGAAATATCAATATTACGCCTTGAATATACACATGTACGCTACGCACTTGGAGATAGCATTTTAATAATGTAGTGTCTATAATTTGAAGAAGTTCCCTTTTGGATTTTAATGTTTGTCCTCCTTCTACAATCGACGCGGCATCAGTTACAGTTTGGTTCGAACTACCCATCAAAGCTGTACGTATCTGAAAAGGTTATTCAAATTCATGCATTTAGCTGACTGACATGCTTATACATAGAATTATTATATTGTGATTTTTTTAAAAATCTAAATTACTATTATTTACATACATTTGTCAAGTATATTACTAAAGCGCTAAGACCGTTCTCCAGGTCAAGGCCCCTAAATTCTGGAACTGCTGAAGGATAATATATACCGTTGCGATATTCTTGTGGCAATAAATCTGGAAAAAGTCCGATGACATGCGAAGCATCTGAAATCACAAAATAATGTCATTCTAATTATCAAACATGAACAAAATCACGGCAGTACTACTTGTACATTTTTTGTACATTTTTTGTACATTTTCTTTACTCAGTTGACTAGACTATACCTGTTCCAAGTTCAGTGAAGTAGTGCATAGCCTGAGGAAATTTCTTATGGCAGAATAAGTGAAAGGCAAACAGATTTTTAATTTGACTGATTTTCTTGTTTTTTATTGTAGGCACTTCTTCCCAAATTTGCTAAAATTCAAAAAATTACTTACTAATTAATTGGGTATAAGACAGGAATAAGCTGTATGGGTAATTATTTTTGTTTTGTAACTCACGCTAAGACTGAGAGCCAGTTCAAAATGTTTTTGTTTGACGAACAAATCCATTTGAGTATCGATGGGCGTAGATTTAAGACACCAAATTGAATTTGATGACGCAATAAATACACGACCTGACTTTGTCCTAAATGCTAATTTTGGTTGATTGATAGCAAACGAATCGATTTTAAGTTTTGGTCGTATAGTTCGAACCTCCACACCTTTTCCCGGAAGTATCCCAATGAAATAAGGCTCATCATAAGCTTTATATAAAATTACAATACATTTTTAAAAAAAATTAAACCCCATTTGTCACTGCTTCGATTCAATGCTTCTTTTTACTCACCCAAAGAAACCGGAGCATCACTCCATGTGATTGCCAGATGAGAATTTTTTTTCGGCGTTTGGTCTCTGGACTCTGCTTTGTTGGGATCAGCGCATTCCGTTTTAATTAAGAAACATTGTTTCTCGTTTACAACAGCGAATGTATCTTGCCCTACATTAACTATAATGGGTTCAGTTGCTTTACTTCTGGATGTGACATCTCTTTGCTTTCCCGTTAATAGCTACAAAATGATATTCCATGTGTTATGGTATAAAGCTTTAAAAAGCGAAATATCTACAAGTTCAAAAAATCAAAATACGCGTTCTTTTTATACATCAAGTGTGCAGAACTCGCTTTTAAATCCCAAGCAAATTGTTTCTTTACACCATGAAACGGATTTTGGAGTATCGGGTACGTTAAAATCCTCCCGTAGTTGATTAAAACTACGATTCTTCCAATAGTACAATTGAAGATGCTTTCCTACAACGACACACATGCGAACGGTTAAGCATGGATCTCCAGTAAGCGAAGTCTGTCTCTGTATTTCCGGATAAATATATCATTGAAACCATTGACAAGAACACAATGACAATTTGGCATGTAAATGTTAGTTTTCAAAAATCATGTGTTTTCTAGTTATATGCACCTGAATGTCCAAAGCAAATGAAGAAGCTCCTTTTGTTCGTTCAATAATATTGATACACTTACAGTTGTGACTGTCCATATCATGAGTGCTGACCCCATCTATTTAAGCAATATTCAAAATGTATGTAAATTTTCTCCATTATTCATTAATGTACGTGTTAAGTTTTACGATGATGATGACTATGATCAATACTTTAACTAAATCGCACTGTCAAATTTTACCAGTGGTTAATGCTATTAAAATTTTATGCTCTGGAATTATTCCTATTTGGATTATAGGTTTCCGTGTTCCACCAGAGCCTATCGAGAAGGTAAAGTTTTTATTAGACAAGGCTATAGCAATTTCAGGTCCCGACTTTTCTTCGTTGAAAGTAATTTTGTATATGAGGAGGTGTCCCTCTTTTGTTCCAACCATGACAAAGTCATCTGCATACAAATGTCGAAACAAAACATTAACAAATCAGCACTTTATAATTCTTCCAAATATCTTTAATTCAAAACTGCAAACTATACAACATAATTCATATAGGATGATGAAACTAACTCCATTATTACAAGTATCAATTCATACCGTATCCATTTATACAATCGATTGTTAACGGCAAACCACTGATAACGCTTACAGACTCGTACGCTACACAAGGATCTGTGTTTCCAATTGATGATGCCATTGTAATAGGTGTAGGTGCTAAGATTTTTTGCGACAATAAAAAAGTGTCTTTCAAATTAGCTCAGTTCATGAAAGGTTGAAGCAGCTGTCAACAGCATTGGTCATTTATCACTTCAGCAGAGCACTCAACTTTGTCCACAAATCATTTTTACAATCTGTAAAACTAAATTTATTGTATAAAACCCCCTCATCTCCCCTGAATTACTAAGCACATTCCACTCTACATGCAAAACAAACTGAATGTCAAATACATGTATTTAATTTAGCCGAAACAGAGTTTTCCGGAGAATTATAATCAGTTTGTATTTAAATCCGTGAAATGTATTTAGTGACTGTGAAGATAAATACTTAAAACTTTTAAATGTACTAAACTAAAATAGCTCCCAAAAACAAGGACACGGGCGTTGCGTTGATGGTCGCATGCATCGTATCGTATCTATCAAGACGTCAATGTAAACAATATTTGGTCAGCTGTAGAATATATGTAAACATGTATGTAGTTGAAAAGAAAGTGTAAATACCTACGTAAAATTGTTATGCAGTATGTGTGCTTTTCATCTGTCGAGAAATATACATACATCATACAACAAACACATCTATTTTTGTTTCTCTACGTATTAACTTGTGCAAATTTGACATTCAATTCAATTCATTCTTTTCAAATAAGTATAGGCCTTAGGTGTAATCATAATAATCATTTAAGAGTTTTTTGGCTACAGTCAGTCATTATGTAAGTGAAATATTCTTCATTATGAAAATGTTCCGCTCACATGAATGTCTAAAAAGTTGTTTTAATAATTTTAATAATTTTGTTATGAATTCTCTCATAATGTCAACCGCAACGTTCTAAAAATTGCAATGATTTTCTTCCTAATTAACAAAAAGCTGGTTGGAAAAGTTTGAAAATAGAATAGAGATATTATCAATAGACAATAGAGAATAGATTGTGAAAAATTACTGAACGCAATAGAAAGGTTTAATGAATGAAAAATTTCATCCACATGGGTTCTTTTTGTGGAATGTTTAAATAAAATACTAAAAATTATTTATTTATGTATTTACCTATTTATTGGTGAATTTTTGTATTTTTATACGAATATTCTTTATTTTGTGAAAATAAAAACCAATCAATGTCAATATGGTCTTGTCCACGCAGACCACTGGTCTGGTTATGCCAATGATCATCAATCAAATACTATCGAATACATTTTCAATTAAATATTCTTATCTTTGATAAAAGTTTTTATATTTTTTATCATGCTGTTTTTCTGTTTAAAAAAAATTGAGACCCTTTATGCGCTTTTCATTTTCATAGGGAATATTCTTAGTTGTATTGCAAAGCTGAAGAGCGAGATTTATATTTATAACTCGATCTTTCAATAACTTTCCGTTTTTCTTTTTCGAGAGTTAGTGACAAAAACAATAATGAGAACATTGAAGACTAATCATGATCATTGTAAACGTTAAAACTTACAACGACTATAACTCTTAGTTTACACGAATCCTCCGGTTTAATAATCTATAACAGACCACCAATTCACATTGCATTCATGAATTATGTCTCTTTTATTTGTCGTGGTCTAATTTTGGACAAAAAAATATTCGGTAAAAAATGAATTGTTGAGCGAAGCAAGCCAATTATTTTTAATTGAAACTTTAAAGCACTTTAAATCAGCAGAGATTAATTCAAACGTTACTAATTTTTGGTATTTCTCAACTTACATCGTAGTTAGTTGAGAAAGGGATAAGATTATGAGAAAAAAGAAAATGTTTGAAATGACTGAATACAAAGTTTAATCCATAAAAATACAAACATGGGGTGCGAAGCAAGCAGAAAAATTTGATTTTTAAAATAAGAAATTAATAAGAAATGCATGATAAGGTTTTATGTTTGTGTGTAGATAGTTTTGTAATTCTATTCTGAGTTTCCGGCCCTTAGAAGGGTAATTAATTGTCTTTTTGCTATCTCTAAAATAAGCCCCTGCTGGTTTTCCAACAAGTATCAGTGTTCAATCCACGTAAAGATACATTATTACTTTACTTTCATATTTATTAATTACCAAATATTTAAAAAGAAATAGAACAATTAAAAAAGTAATCTTAACCCACTGTTGAATCACATATATCTATATAATAAACTAGACGAAAAATAAATTTAAAATTACATTACAAACGTTCATATATAAAAGCTCATGAAAACAATTTATCATTAGCAAAAAATGTACTAGTTATGGACAGTCTAAAAAATATCATTTCTAAACCCAAGCCACCTTACATTCTGTCTCACTGACTCAACTCAACATGAAATATAGGGCGTTGCCGAGGCCCGACGTTTAATGACGACTCATGATGATATGCTTTCTTTTTACTTCGGTGGCTTCGTAGAGGTGGCACTGACGGCACACCAAAATCAAATGTGAGTATGCTTATGAGTATATGAAGTGGTTTCTGCTTCAGTTTTTAGTGAGAAGCGTACAATCAGAGAAAAGCTTTGGCAAAAGCAAAGCGTACCTCGTGAGATGATGACGTTTCATGAGTTTTATCGGTTCAGTAGAATAATTTCACGACTAAAATAAGTAATGATCCAATGTTAATGCTCAAGTGTTCTGTAGTCCAGTGTAAAGTTCATTATTATTTTAACTTTACTGATGTTTAAAAAAAATTTTGTATATGACTATGATTTCTGATCATCACATTAACATCAAAAGGTATTCCAAACATTTAAGCAGAGTACATACCTATATTAGAAAAGCTAAAAACTGACGGAAGTGTAGGAAGATGTGAGACGACAAAACACGAAAAAAACAATTTTTTAAAACATAAAATGTTGAAGGGATGTGTTGACTTATATGATGGAGGCAACACTTTACATTTACTTGTACAATAGAAATCTGTCAGTCAATGTTCACCTCGCCTTCTCTTCTCATGTATACACATCAAAGCATAGCCGTCATCATATTTGTTAACTAGACAGAAAAACTAAACGCTGCGTTGCCTGACGCTGAGTAAACGCAAAGGAAAGGAAGCAAAAATATTAAGTGAGAATAATAATTGTGTATGGTGCGTTTTACTTTACACGCCACGGACATTTGGTTATAGGCAAAAGGACAGAATAACTAAACAGAGGAACACTGACTGGCAACAATGGTACAGTCGTGTATTCTAATATGCCATCACCAAAACCATAACAGTTTTGTGTTGTATTGCGTTACTTGCGTTGAAGGCCTGCTTGCTGTTGTAGGTCCCTATAAAAGTTTTCAATGATATAACTTGCAACTAACCAAGCATAAGAGTTGATGTATTGACTATATTGTGAGCTCGGGCTTGTGCCATAAAAACTCATTTTCCCATATATTCCCATAGGTAAGATCTGATGATGGTGTTTCTCTCTTATAATTTATGCATGTACCCGAAACATGATTTTTTGTTGCTGGTTGTTGTAAAGGGAAAAAAGAAGGGATATGGTTGGAGACAGGCAAACGTACAAGGATATATACATATTTACCATTACACATACAATATTGCAACACCACCGACATTGGAAGTTTTACAGATTTACATTACTACATACAACCAGAACAGAATACACATCCGCTACCAACATCCATCCATCCACCAACTAACTATACTAATACTACTGCTACTTTCAGTTCCTTACCTCTCTTCTTTCTATTGCAATTGCTTCTTCTTCTGCCAACCCGACATTCTCTATTTGCCTCTCTGCCTTCTGTATTCAATACTCAACTCGTACCACCACACACTCATCATCACGACAATATGCAGTAGCACGGTAAGCAGCAGCAGCGCCATATAATCAAGTCTACCAGAGCTTGAGCCACCCACCCTACACAATACAACAGTTATATACAAAAAAATATAGCTTGGATAATATTTTGGATATATATGCTATAGAGCCGAACAAGTATGAAGTCATCATCATCATCATCGTCATCATGAATTCAATGTAAAAAACAAAGCTTCACTTTTATAACTTACCCATTATACTTTTACACTTGCACTATATATAAAACTGTCCTAGAAAGTATACGACATGTTAAAAGTCTGTGGTGGTGGCTTATAAGGAATAAGCTTTATAATGTGCAAACGTAGAAAATAGAAATTGTATTTATGTGCTTCTCTTCTCCTGCTTTTTTGCTTGTTTGTGTGCACTATCATAATATGGTAAAGTGGTAAAATACTAGGAGTTTTCTATTCGGTCGGCATAAAAAATATCTCTCGCTCAATCTACTAGTAGAGCAGCGGCCTTGGTTGGGCTTGGTCTGTCTGGTCCTTCCGAAAATCCAAAGCATTATAGCATTATTGCAAGCAAGATTATATAGGTATTTACAATGTTCATTCTAAATATTATAATATATATGTATATGTATACCTATAAGGAGTGCTCCTCATAATAATATTTTTTGTTATTATTATAATACCGAAGAAAACCAGAGCAGAAAACAGATCTCTGGTTATGGTTAAAAATATTAGCGTTTTTTGGTAAAGAAGAATGGGAGTTCCTCTGAAATTGTTATAATTTTTTTTCTTTTATTAGAAATTTATTTCTCCATATATTCGTCACCTTTTAAATTGAAACTCATTACGGGAAGCATTTTTAGTCATTTTACTACATTTCGAAATAAAATGCACATTGTCCATAACCCAACAAAGTCTTCTTTTAGTTATCCCAAATAATATATAATATTGTAATCAAAGTCTCATGAATATATTTTATTTGTAGCTCCAGTTCCAGCATTTTCTACCGCAGCTATACCATCATTATCTTTCATCTAATTCATAAATAACGAATCATCTATAGAAAAATCTCGTCTGTCTGCAGCTAAATTGTGTGTATGTGCGAATAAAACTTCTTTATGCATGTGAAAATATTGCAAAATAAAAATTGTCTGAATATTGATGTGTTTTAGTGAAGTGCTTGTGCCTATTTTACCTGTATCATCGCTATTATCACCAACACAATCGTGTGCAAGCAGATGCACCAGGCATACCTTTAATTCAACAGTGATAACAATAATATTGATGATAAGAAGAGGAGTACATGCATTATTATTGTGAAAACGTGAATGAATACATGAATATAATGACGTCGACATGAAGATGAAGTAAGCCATGAAAGCTGGATGATGTGTGATGAGATCATCTCAGTAAATAAAAATATATGAAAGTATCATCTATCTATAATGTGAAATTATGTACAAAAAGTTAGTATACACGGTACAATTCGCATTTTAGTTTAGTGCATACATACATACATACACGAGTACAGACACATTTTAATAGTCAAAAAGCTTTACCTTCAAATTGCACAACAATAATAAAAAAATAGGCACATTACAACTCGACAACAACTTTTTACTTGGAGAGAGAGATAGATATTATTACTTGTTTCGGCATCATCCTAACATACTTCCTCACATCATTATACACTCTTTACGGCAAAACAGACGATGACTACACGGGCGTGTGCAACACACCACGATTTGTACAATGCTATATTTTGCTGTACTTTTAAAGTGATAAACTAGAATAATTATTATTGTTGTCAATTTTTTTGATCAAGGTAACAGCACAAACTGTTTCTCGTAAACTGAATTTCAGGGATTGCATTTCAATAGTTTTCAAATTAATTTAATGGTAGTCAAAAGAAAGTTAAAATCTGGATGGAATGTTGGGGTGCATTTCATCAATGAATATTTGCACGGTAAAATATTATTTTTGGTAGTGGTGATAGTTAACAGTTTTAAGTAAACAGAAAACACGCAGTAGCAGTGATTTAAATACATTTTTATGCTAAGAAAAGTTGCGTGTCAAAAGCAGTCAAAATAGACTTTACGCTTATCTCATGATGAGTAACTAAAGCCGGTACATTTAGTGTTATCATCGGAATACAGTAAAATAAGCTGTATATATCGTGTGTAGGTAGGCAGGTTATGTTTGGCTTACAAAATAAAAATTAGATTAGCGTAGTTTAGTTGTAAGTGCAGTGATTAAAATTATCATGTGAACTATATGGCACACCACTACTGCTGTATCATATTTTGACACGTATGTCAATTGTCTTATCGTATCTTCTCTAAACCGCGTTGCATATAAAAGTTGACTCACTTTGTTTTGTTTATCTTCTTCTCTGTAGTTTTATCAATCTTTTCTTTAAAGTTACACAGTAAATACAACTTGTTTGTGTTTTTCTAGTATAATATAATGAGAACTCATTGCATTGTGCCCGAGTTAACAATAAAAAAAATAGAAAATTTTAAAACCTTCCGTAGTAAATGAAGTGAGTATCTCTATATGCATGTATTGTTGGCTAAAAGCTTAAATTTAAGTTTTATAATAAAATGTGTGAGAAAGCATTCCATGTGCTCATTGTTAGTCTATCATCTTTTGAGCCAACAATCCAAAACTGCAAATATTTACACAATAAATACTTATTTGATATTGAAACATAGTGCAAATAGCAATGATAAGATCTTTTTTAGCAATTTTAAAACTAATTTAAAGCAATAAAAAAAATTCCGGCTTCGGTCGTGTTTGTATAACTCATCATTATATTATAATACTTACGTGTTAAATGGCTGGTAAAGTGCATTTTACCTAATTTGCCTCAAAGATAATGTTTAACCGCGACAGATAGATATGTTTAGCTTAAAATAATTATATATTGATTCGCTGACAAAAATTATCTTTTTACAGTAAGAGAGAAAATAGGGAAAATTCATGTTTTATTTCAATTACAACATATATACCACTACTACTACCACTATGAGCTGCTACTACTTCTTCACATGAAAAAAGTATTTTTATATACTCATACAAAACATAAATTAGGCATATTATCTATACTTACACGCTTGGACATTGTCGTGATAATTTTTACACGTCGGAAGCGTACTCAAGTATATGTTTAATTAGCTACAATCAGGCTAGAGAATGCTTACTTTTAGTTCTAAACATTTTTATTGATAATTATTTTTTTGTAAATTTTTTAACAGGAAATGGGCAGCTGATACAACGTGTCATCATAATTTAAGACAACATTTCAGTCAATGTAAAGGAGGCAGCTGATGTAAATATATATCACCTTTACTATTTGCACCAAAAAGCACAATAATAGGACCAATAGCTAAAATTTAAACTTGAACCAACTGCAGCTTTAATTGTTTAAAAAATAGTTGGATAAACTTTTCTGGATTTTTTCACTGTTTTCTAAGTTGAATAGTGAAAGTTTGTTCATGGATGTATGATGCTATATTATAAACTATCTTTTAGCAGTAGATTCTTCAAAAAGTGAATATTTGAATACTTGAACTCTCAACTAAAAGTGGACTATTAAATGAGCAAAAGTACTTTTATTTCATGAATGGTTTGATGAAGTTCAGTTAGCAAGCTTTGGATTTCCGGTCGGACATTCAGTCAGACATTTAGTAACTTCTCTACTTAAAAAGGTAAGCAGAAAATTCTAATTGGTTCCTAGAGTAAAGGTAATTAAATGAATACCTTTGTGTTTACATGATATTGATGGAAAGCTTAAGCTTAATACTAGATGTCGACATACTTTAATACGTAAATTACGGACAATTGTCAACTGGTCAGCGGAATTTTATATGTAGTGGAATGTAGTTTGTTTCCAGTGCTATGTATAAGTAGACTTACAAAAATTACAGCTTCGAGTATATGAGTACATAAAGTTTTTGCATATGTATATGATGAGTAATACAATATTAAAACGTAAAATGACATCCGTGCTCTATTTCCAGGATGTGAGGGAATAGCAGTTTGGTTTGAAAAGGTTAAAAGGCTTATTTGTGAGTTCAGCAGCAAGAAACAAAAGTTTTTAAAATGATCTCATTATGTACAATCTGTTAAAGAAGATTTCATAGAATAATCTCTCTCTGTGCTGTGTGATTTTCTGGAAATAACGAACAAAAATATTGACATTGACATCTCTACCCGTATATAATTACTATAAAAAATGCATGATGCATGCATTTCTTCATTTTAATGTTTTTAATTGCTATATCACAGAACAGAAAGAGAGAGCCGCTTTCGTATCTCCTCTTGTTCTGTGGTGTGCATTGCATATAGGTATTTACACAAAATCTGCCTGTGTGTCTGTCTGCTTGTTATTTGCGATATATTCAAGTTTATAATATACAGTACAAAATTTTTGAAACTATCATCTCAACTCAACTGCTGCTGTAAGCAGTTTATGAATACAAGTAAAAAACATGTTTTTTTTGTACTTTACCAGAAGATTAATGGTAAAAAAAAGTATTGTATACCTAGTTAGTATGCTCGTCGGTTAGTCCCACAACTGACCTTATTTTTGATCTAGGTTTGATCCGTTTTAAGCATTGAGGTATCATTTTATGGCTGGGATAACAGAAAAATTTTGTAGTTACATAAATCACATACATACGTGGTTTTCTGGAGAACGAATTTATAATCGTTTTTACGGCCATTTTTATTATGTAAATACCATTTATATAACTTATTATGTTGTGAGCACCTATAATGCACAGATTTGATGCAGCTTCATGGATAACTTACGTGATTTTGACCTGTTCTGCTTGCCCATGGTAGTTTATTACAAGTGATTTAAAAGATATTGCTTTATCTATTGACTATACCTGACACACATTTATTATTACTTACCACACACATACCACACGTGTGGTAGTAGTAGCCAGTAGTAGCCTAGAAGCACTAAAGCAGACAGACGCTTATGTTATGTTATTTGAATCTTTAGTCAGTCAGTAGTAGTGAGAGAGTATATAACATATTTGTGCAGTTGTCTGAGAGTTGCTTTATTTGTCCTTGTCGGTGATTATGATTACATATACATCTCTTCTATTATCTTTACCCACCACCATGAGCCATGAATGTCCAAGTGAAAAAACAATCAACACAAATTATTTATGCAGTGTACACATCTTTTTTACACCATCAAATTTGCATACATCGTGATACTGATGTAAAATTTCGCAGTAATTGAAGAATCAAGCGTTTCAATTGTGGTAGTTGATCACTTTTTACTACAACGCAACGTGATGACTCATGATTAGTCCAAGTTATTTTGTCTTTTCGGCCTGTACTCTGTACTACTGTGCCATCATAATAATATTGAATCATAGTCGCCACAGTAGAATTTTATCATCTTGACTCTAGCAATTCATTCAGATTTAGTCAAAAAATAAATGCATGCATGTAATAATTTTATATTTTATTTTGTGGCGTGGGCAGTTAATGCTGCTATATCTTACTAGGAAGACATTTTACTCCAGAGAGTAAGAGTATTGTGGCAGTTTGCAGGAACACTACATTAGGTCTGCAAATTATTGGTAATTGGTAATTGGTAATTAGCTTTATTAGAGTGTTTACAAGTCTCAGTCAATACATAGGCTGCTCTTCCGACCCTAACACTATACAGCAATTCCAAG
>JAHZMT010005489.1:0-25191 GCA_027743785.1 Sinhomidia bicolor
TGCTGGAGCGCAAGTCGGGTTAAATATCATGATCATTTGAAAAAAAAATATTTTTTAGCATCAATTATTGAGTCAAGTTGTTTATTTCTTATGCAAAAAAATTATCTTTTAAAAAGGATTGACCGTACGTTTGCATCGCCAGACTCCACACTTGATCTTGGTGATAATAATTTCATGGATTACGCTGAGGTAATGACACTCGGGCAGTGTTACTAATCTCCATGCTACAAAGGTAATTTCGGCATTAATATTATAAAATATACCTTCATCAAAAAGGTTTTTACTGTATAATAATACTAGACTGATTTACTGCGATATTCTATACTGTGCTGCGCTCATGTCCTCTGCACTTTAACTTATTCCTCTCCTAGCAAGCACGAAAACTGACCTATTCTTAGTCACAATTGTTATCTCTTTGTACGCTTCATTATTATTTTTGTTATCTAATGAAATATGAAGCCCACCAATGTAGTTTCAATAGTATGATGCATTCCATAATAAATATATGGTTGTACCAAAACATATTAGATATAGACAATATCCAAAATAATCCAAATTCAACGGTTTCTCGTAGTTTTTTTCCTCCATCAGGGCAGCATATATAACTCTCTCTACTCTCTACTCCTTCTCTGTAAAAATTATATTATTTTCATCTTCATTTTCTCTACACACGAGAATATAGCTAAATCGATGGAGGTATTATAAGTACTATTTCATTAATAGGATTCATGCAATCCAGAGATCAAACCTAGACTAAACTGACTACCACATATTCCACACTACTCTGGAGTCATGATGTAGAATCCAAAATAATCCAGAGGCAGCTCATCCTTTCATCTCTCCAAAAAAGCCACGCAACAGAATATTATGCATACACCAGCGTAGCAGTGAAAGAAAAAGCAAGAAGAAAAACCATATTTTTTTCTAAAAAATAATGACATAAATGCATAATACCCATATATTCCCAATTTCGCATACATTTTTTACACCAAGTTTAGGTAGGTAAATCAGATCAATGCTTGCAAAGATTTGATAACTTGACTACTTGACTTTTCGATGCTCCAGTTTTCTGCCAACCAAAAAATGCATATACATACGTATATATACATTGTTATTATACACACGCTTCTTTTTTTCTCCTAATAATAACAACAACAACTCTACAAACTTATCCAATCATCGTTATAAAACGCAAAGAGATTTTTTTACATCTTGCCAATCTTCCTTGTACAGTTACATCTCCTCAATCTCATGTATCATCTCTCTCCATCCATTTCAGTTTTTAACCAGCATTGCATTCGCAGTAGTTTTATATATAGGACATTTTTATGCATGTCATTCATACGTGTACCAAGAAGAGAATATTATTATTATGTACCATTCTTATGATTAGTTAGTGAGGCGATGCGTACTGGCAGTAAAGTAGTATAAAAAATGTGTGCACTTGTTTTTCACTTTTCCCAAAAAAGCCAGCCAAGTCAGCAGCAGTCAGTCAGCCAGCAGCACCACCGCCACCACCACTACTACTAGCTAGCACTCTGCTTCAACAGCAGCAGCAGAAAAAACTAACACATGAACAGCATCCTATAATAATAGCAGTAGTACCACTACCACCACCTCTTACACTTTTTATTTCATCATTTTAAAGGTACATAATATTTTTTACCATGCAGCAAAATACATACATTGCATTGTACATATTGCCTTCTTCTTGTGTCGTGTCGTCCGTCGGACACAACATCTGCTCTTGTGTAGTAGCTCTCGTCTATAATATTTTTTCATGTGATGATTACCTCTCCCTCTCTCTCTCTATCTCGACGTATACTCCCTTGTTAATTGTTTTTTAAAAATGTAGTGTATGTACGTGTAAAAGCTGGCTTGGTTGGCGAGTTAGCTGTTGATATAGATTGATTTGATGATGAGTGCATAATAGTGCATATCATCATCATCATTATCATTTATAATAATAATAATCGTTACAGTTATTATTATTACTACTATTATTATTATTATTATCTGCTACTACTATTTAGCACTTTGCCCATGCTATTATCGCGCTTTTACTTTTTTCTATTGATTATTATCAAACAGACACAAGAAGAAGAATTATCAGCAGATAGATAGATAGTAGTTTCTTTTGAAATTGCAAAAATTGGCAGCATGTATGTGTGTGTGTGTGTGTGTGTGTGCGTGCGTGATTGCTCCTCTTTGTAGCTCAATTGTTAACATTGCCTATTTTAGTAGTGTGTTGAACAAGTTCAGTGGTCAGTCAGTAGCAGTGTAGTAGTGAGTGCGAGAGGAATCTTAATCCATTTATATCTTTTCATATGTGTAAACAGAAACAAGCTGACTAATAATAATAATAATTGTGGTGGTGGTTTTTGCTGCTGACGACTGTGTGTGTTGTTTGTAGTGTTGGCATTGATGATGATGATGATGATGGTACTCATTTCATTTGACTGTACGTCTGCTGCTGCTGCTGCTCATACTGCTGCTGTTTTGCTACTTACTTACTACTGACATTACTACTTACTTTACTATTACGACGACGACGACGACGACGGGTGGTAGAAAAGTGGTGGTGGTGGTTGGTGATGATGACGATATTCAATAATTTCATGTTTGTTTGATCCCTTTTGCTCTGTTCAATACTCTCTTGATCCCTGGTAGAAGTAGTAGTTGGTAGTATTATTATTAAATATTGTTAATAATTAAACACAATATTGAGTTTATTGTGATAACAACGTATATATAGTACGTTAAATACTTAAATAGGAGTTTTTAATGTGCAGCAGCAGCAGAGGCGGAGAGAGTTGAGAGTGAAGGAAAAGTACAGTAAAGTAGAAAACTTTAACAGAGCGGCTTTACTGATCATACACAGCAGCAGAGTCATTCAATATTATTACTGTTTTAGTGAACCATTCATTCAGCTGCTGCTGTTGGCTCACTTTTGTGTCCTTCAAAATAAGTGAACATCATCATCGTCATCATCATTGTCGTCAACAAGTAATTTAGTTTTGATGGTTAGCAGGAATAATAATAATAATAGTAATAATATTTCTAATAAACTGCAGTGTGGAGTTGGTGGAGTGGAGTCATCAGTGATTTGTTGTTTCTTGAGTGTTTTGTGTGGTTAATATTTTCAAAATAGCTGTAAACAGATTATAGCAGCCTTTTCACCTATTGCTGGGATTGTAGTGTGTACATTGGCAAAGAGTATTTTCAGTGTTGTTTTGGAAAAAAACACAATATAATTTATTATATTGTTGAAAGGTGAATGTTATATTTGTTGTAGAAAGAAGGAGCAAATAGGTGATCATGATGATGAGTGATTGATGACAAATTATCACTAGCTAATTTGTGATCGGTGGTGGAACTTTGTAAGTACAAAAGTATTGATATGTTTATATAGTATATATGATATTATTATTAACTACAATGTATATGGTGAGGGCAGTTATGTGTTGGTGTTGCATGTTGCAGTAATGTAGAAGGAATGTGGTTAATGATTACACATAGTTCCTTGTTTTGTGTTTAATATTAGGTGAATTGTCACCGTGAAACCGTCATCAGTGAAACGTCACCTTCCATTTATTCTGCATACAAATCTTGAGAACTAGTCAACTAGTGTTGTTTCCTAAATGGGATGCGTTGTCATCATCAGCAATTTTGCCAGCTGCTAACTAAAGGAATGGTTGTCAGCTAACTTGTGATCGTTGGAACGTTGTAATGTAAGACAGTTAGTTTTAATCAGTAATCTTCCTGGGTGATTTGAAAAAAGGCCTGATTAGGTATAAAAAGTAGTTTGAAAAATGGCTGAAACCGTAAAGGAGCCGGAAATTTGCTAGAAGAAGTCACAACTCCAATGGATCATCAAGAGGTCACTAACGTATTTAAAATGCTTTCTGCCAAAAGAGACGACTTGCAGACTTGCTGCGAGTTGATCAACAAACATGGCAATTCTCTAACCAAGGCTCTAAGCGAACTTGAGAGTATGGACAACCACCAGGACATTGCAGGAAAAGTGAAGCAAGTTAATGAACGCGCAACCCTCTTCAGAATCACTTCAACTGCAATGATAAATGTATGTACAAAAATACTAACTTTAAATGTACAATAATAATTATACATTTTACGTTTCATACTGATGATTTGATGAAAGAGGTGATTTATGACTTATGCAGTTTCGTGGAGTTTAGACTATCGCTGCATATTAATTTTTCGTTTATTTTATTCTTGTATGCGTAGGCTTGCGCTGAGTATGCCAAAGCCGCTCAAACGCAGGGCAAAAAGTGGCAAAAGGCCATTCAGTTCGAAAAAGATCAAAGAATTAAACTCGAGAAAATGGTTGAGGAGCTAGCTCAGCAACACCGAAAACTGGAAGAAGCCGCTGCAGTCGCTGCCAGTCAACATAATCAACAACAGCAAGGTGGTAAGAAAATAAACTTTTCATTTCATTTACAAACAACGCTGACTGACGGACTGACGTACTATTATCTGCAACTAGATATTAATCTTACTGTCCATACAACTTTCTGGTGTGTGTTGTAATTACCGTCATGCTCATACTGACTGTTTTGTCACAGTTTAGTGCAAGTCATGTAGAGTAGGTATACAACCATATCATTTGCCTGTTAATGTTTTTAGTAATTTTGTAGTCACGTTTTGAATTTGATTTTCAAAAGTGGATCCGCGTTTCGTATCAATAATAAGTAGACTAATATTTGCATGACCATTTATTTCGTGTAATAACTTTTGGATTTGTTTTTTTAACTAACAAAGTGCACAGTGAGTGAAAAAGTAGGATTCTTATTTTTTGTGCTTGTGATTGATTTTATTATTCGTTTGCATGAGATAGTAAAATACGGTAGTTTTACGGCATGTCTGTTTACATTCATTGATTGTACCTTTCCAACTCTTCTAATCTGGTAAATATTTTGCATATGTTTATCAATAATATATTGTAAATTAGGCATAATGTGTCCGTTTGTGATATTCCTACAATACGTTTGCACAATTTTGCTAGTGCGCTTATTATTTCTGAATTTGCTCCTTTTTCAAATCAATTGCCATTTTAAGGCCTTTTCCTATTCGCTGAAATGCAGAACACAATTTGTATTTAAATTGTAACCGCAGCCACAGAATTTTTTTTGTTCATTCTATTAAATACCATGGCAGTCAATAACTGTGTAGGAGTCACATGTGGTTCCACATGATCAACAACAGCAGTTGCACAATCAAAATAGATAAGAGAGAATATTCATACTTTAAAAAAGTAATTGGTGTGCTTTGCTGAGCAAACTTACAGTAGTATGCAAAGCTGTTCAAAATGATTCGATCGAACCTTGGGTTCGAAATTTTAGTCGAATTCGAACCCTCAATGCTATCGTACTTTGTTTATAATCTAAATGTGCATTATATTTATATTTCAACGTAGAAAACTAACACTCAGCTGTAACAACTTACTACTATAGTTAGAATGTTGTAGTCTGACTGAACACAACCAACAACATCTGCATAAAGCAAATTTCTCTATATAACCTTCTAATGTCGTCTATATTCACAATTTTAATTGCATTTAATGGGAATGTTCGATAAAAAGCGTTGCAACGTAAGGTTCGAATTCCATTCGAATACGATTTTACTCAGGTTCGAATACGACCAGATTCGATTCGATTAAAAATTTACAAAATACGATTATTCGAAAGTTCGATTCGATCTAATTTTCCCTATGTTCGATTATACGATGATTCGGTTCGATGGTAAATTTTCTAGGGTTCGAAAGTTCGATGATACGGTTCGACAAATAAAAATGAACAGGTCTGGTAGTATGTACTCTTGCTGGTGGTAAAACCTTTACTTTTTCCACTCTTGCAACCAGTGCAGTAGTAGTAGTGTAGTAGTGTGTCGCATCATTATGAAATGAACGATGACAGCCAAACTAAAGAGCTAAGGCGACGTAGCTTTTTCCGTGATATATATTCAATTTTTGAATAGAATAGGTAGTATTTATTTACTCTCAAGGTCAGTTATAAAGGCAAATATTGCTCAATAAAATCATAGATGTTTCCTATTGTTCGAAACAAACACGCTGAATAGTGCACAGTAGGGACAGCACCATAATTGTAAGGGAGGGTTGGCGTTTATATGAGAGATTGAGTGAGGGCTAATGGCTAATGATAATATTTATTCCAGTTTTGCTTAAGAATAAGACCATGTGAGATAGACATGACTATGACATAACTCGTCCATGTGTTGTTTCCCGGATACTTTCACCATACTTTCTAGTGTATATTGCCATATTACCGCATTCGCACGTTTTCACTCCACAAACAGTGAGCAAATATATGTAGGTGTTGGACAGGTAGATTGTAGATGTATGTATACAATGCAGTGGAGCAGCGTATGCATGTGACATTTCAAGCTTTCATGTATGAAATATCATTTCATTCTATGAAAGGTCTCTTTCTCGTTGTAAGTACATGATATAAGCCTCGATGATGTACACACTTGGCATAATATTTTGGTGTCATCACTGGTCATCATTATACGATCACCATATTCATTCGGACTTGACGTTTTTCTCTCGTTGTCCGGTAAATAATTGCTAAGGAATGTGGATAAGTGTTTGCTAACAAGAACGGAATGAAATTTTTTTGTGGAAGCAGAATTTTGGAATGGCGAGCAACATAAAACGCCGTTTCACTTTTACCTTTGATGGACATGATCGTATGTTTTATTTGGATGCTTGTGCTTTCTTTCCTCTCAAATAGAGTTGCGCTGCACGTTACGTCATGTAAACACGTTTATTTTTTAAAACGTACATCACATTCAATAAAATGGGGTTTCAGCTTCAAACCTACATCTTGCTTGTTATATTCTTTGTCACTTTGTTATACGCTTTACAACAACGATTGAACACATGACACGTAGTAAAAGCATTCAGGAAAAGTAAGGTCATGTCTATGATTATATGTATGCTTAAAAACACATTGCGTGTTCTTACATATTATATCTGTCATATTCTCCAATGTTAAGTCCGTAATGACAAATTTCACCCCATTTGCCAGTAATGTAATGAGATCCAATTCTTGGAAACGGTAAAGGGAGTTATCGAAAGATTGTCTATATAGTTTACATTCACATTATCTTATCGATTACTCAAGAGAACGGACGTAATGTGGGGTTCTCTTTGTCTAGCTAGCAACAATTTGAGCCCGTATCTACGTTTTGAAAGCGTTATCAGATTATTATTATGATTATGATCTTATCTCAGTGAGTGCAGTTTATTACTGTGCTGCTGCTGTTGAATAAATGCATTTTAAAAGGAACCAAGAAAGGAGTGGCATAACGGTGGTGTCTCTACACTGCGGTCAATCCCTCCACTAAAGCAGTTGACATTATTTATTACCTCTTTCCCTCCACCTAAAAGGTTAGACATTGCATTACTAAGCATCCATCCTCCTCCCAGTTTCCTTTCAAATGATTGTTTATCCAACGAGCATTCTCACTTTTCCCTATGCCACCACACACTACTCTACATTTTTTCCTAACACTTTTCTCCATATATAAGAAACATCAACAACATAAACATGCTCAAGAGAAGCGAAAAGGGAGTTCAAGAGAGCTTTTGAGAGTCGCTCATAAACAATTTCCTTTCCATGCTGCGAGTAGTGGCTCTGATAATGATAAATGTAGCTAGAAAAGAAGACCAGGAAAAAGAGCAGATGGAAAACATTACTTGAGGGAGAGAGAGTGAGAGGTGCAGCAAGTAGCAGTAAAGTAAATACTTGTACTTAAGAAAAAAAGCAGTAGCAGTGGTAGCCAAGCAGCACTTTCTCCTCTTCTTCTCCTTTTAACGAGCGCTCTGAGGTAGTTCATGTGGCCATGTTTGTGGCGGTGGTGTAATGATGATGGCGTTTTGGGAATCATCATATTATTATCATCATCATGATGATGATATATAGAAAAAAACACTATTACTCTGTTTATGCTCTTAAGGCATGCATACTACTAGGAGGAGACTGTTCTAGTTTAAACGGTTGGTGGAGTTTTGTAGTAACGTGGCGTGTTGTTGACGATGGCGATAATGCTATTATTATTATTATTGCTGTTACTACTACTGGTACACGTATGTATGTATGTATATTAGTCTTGTAGAAAAGAGCCCTGTTTCCGTTTCTGTTGCTGACATTAGAAGAGGAAGAAAAAAAGTGTCATGCATGCTTTCGTTTTTACTACCTTGTAGGAAGATTACTAAACATGCATCATGGTAAAAGTAATGGGGTTCTTGCTATAAAAGACAAAAACTCTAGGTACGAGGACTGCCGTAATATAAAAAAACTCCTTTTGTCAGGCATAATATACTTAAATTAGCAGGTTGATTAGTGAAAATCATGTAGTTTATAAAAGAGAATGAAATGGGTTTATGTACTGACATGACTGTGAGTCAGTTTAAGCTGGCTCATCCTTCCGCTGCTGCTGCCGTTGGGTTGCATGAGTCGATAAACATCTTCAGCTGTTACATATTACTACATATTTCTCTTTTTCTCTTCCTGTCTCTCTTTAACGAGTCTCTTTAACTCTTAGTGCTTTCTGCTGCTGCTCTGCTGCTGCTACTACACAGACTACACACTTTCTACTGTCCACAAAATTCTTGGTGAGGCAGTTTTTTTTATCTGAAAGTGCTGGTAGTAGCAGGACTAGTAGTCTTGGTGAGGTCGAAGACTTGTTGTTACAATGCTGCTGCTACAAATCTAATAAAGCATTTCAGGGAGAAATACGCATTGTATCTAGTAAGTAGAATAATAAAGTAGGAAAGAAGTGCTTTACCGTCGTCATCACGATGTATGTGGTTTCATGTTGTTGCAAGTATGTATATGTAGATTTGCGTTACTCTGTGATGCTTGTAGGTAATTTAAATCTATTCGTAAGTGATTTAATTTGGCCTTCATTCTTTCCTCTGTGAAGAGAAGAGAATGACGGTGGTGGCCGTGAGGAATGAAGCGAGATGAGAGAATGTGAGAAAAGATCCTTATTTTATTAGCGTTGCTATTTTACGTTTGACCTTATATTTTGTAAAGATAGAGTAAGAGAGAGAGAGAGAGAGCGAGAGACTTTTTTTCTAAAGATTGCTATACTTTTACTGCTGGTATTTTCAAAACGTATTTAGTGAGTGGTGATATTTGTTTAACAAAAGACGTTGCAAAGAAATGTAACAAAATGTCGCAAAAACGGGCAATTCGTCTGTCTGTCAGACAAACTGTAATTGCGACAGCGATGATGGTTGGTGATGGTGATGGTAGCAGTAGTCGTCGTCTTGTATTCAGTGTGTCAGTGTGTGTCTGAGCAAAATTTTTCATGAGGCGTCTACACAAATACATACATATATACATACTTGTATTGCTGTTACTTTGCATAGGCATTTGCCACACTGGAAGCAACTTCTGAATGCTTTAATAAGCCTAATGTAGTCTACTCGAAGAAAACTATTGATTAAGTACATTTTCTCGTTCTTACACATCACGCTGGTTTGTGGCGACTTTTTTTGTAGACAAAATTATGTATGTATATAGTGACAAGAAAACAATTGTCATCTTTTTTTAAACATTACCATACACTGGTTGACAATGTAAGATAGTGAAATGTAAAGTAGACGAACAAAGTGACGAGAGCAATCGTTGTCGTTTGGAACAAGCAGACAATAATAATAACGACACCAAATGCCTCAAGCGTATATCGCGTCGTGTTAAAGAAAAACGGCAAAGCAGACAATATAAGAAGACGTGTGGATGAGTTCCGTCGTCACAACAAGAAATTGCTACTCGCTACTGATACATCTGGGTGGCATTAAGTATCCTCTGGAATCTTTAAGATTGTGGATAGAAATAGAAAAATAGCTAAAGCGGTCATGTTAGATAACCGAAAATGAGCGTATTTCTCGAGCAGTAGAAATTTATCAGATTATACAAGAAGTGAAAGTTGAGGTTAACAGTAAACCTTTCCATCTTCCAACAAGATGCAGGACATGTATATGGTATAGAACAAATTATTCCTGCAACTGAAACAATTAAAAGTACCATGTAGTTTGATGGCTTCTGTGTATGTGTTGTTTGTAGCATAGAAGTTTCAGCTGTTTTTGTAAAAAAAAGTTATTAATTGACAAAGCGTTGTTATCATCATCAAACGCCTTTTTTATCGTTCACCATCAACATGCAACTTTTGTTGCTTGTCACCACAACTACATATCAGTAGAATACAGGTGTAAAACTGTTGTAGAGTTGTGTAGTTGTGGTAGTGGAAGTAGTGGAGCTGTTGTTTGTTTTAGCCATCCCATCGCAATCAGCGTTGAATGTAGTGTGATATCATAATAAAAATAGCAGTTATTTATTATCTGTTGTTATCTCAGCAATACTTCAGCAGACATATATTGAACATGAGCTTTGTTGAGACTGTCAGTGGAAAAGTAACCGAATGCAATCAGCTACATATTATCTCCTACTTCGGTGTAGTAGGTATTTATCATCAGCTTGAAGCAATTATTAGCTTACCCCGTAAAAATGTATTTTAACCTTTATACACTTGACACTTATTGTTGTATGATAGAAAATTTTTGCATGAACTTTGTTCGGTCGGACCGCAGCAGAGAGCAAGAAGCCTCAAATCTTTTCTCTAGTATTAATATAACTAGCGCTTGGATACTGAAGAATTAAGTTTTTTGCAGATCCATCCATGACTAACAGAAGTGAATTGGGTAGTAGTGATGATGATGATGATAACTTTAAAGGGAAAGCGCTGATAATAATTAAAATGACAGCAGTAGAAAGATAAAAAGAAAAATTATCTCAGGAGAACAGGTGCACTGCACACTGCAAACAGTTCTTTCATCATATATAGCAGAGCAGCAACAAGTACATTATGTATGTACATATATAAATTAAAATGATTATTATAGGTTAATATTATTGTCTTAATTTAATGTTGAATAGTATGTGTAGAAAATCAAAGTCAAAGAATGGATACTTTATTATCTTAATGACATTTACATACACACTCATCCAAGCCACCACTTTTCAAGTTGCAAAGTAAGCAGCTTGAAAATCCAATGAATGTGCATGCATTGCCGATCGTCGTCATGTGTAGCAAAATGAAACGATGTATTGACTTGTCTAATCCAATCCAGCTTTACTCTGACGATAAGTAGCTCATAATTCTTTGTCTATTGTTCGTCGCGTTGTTGTATATCATATCCTCTGGGTTCTCTTGAAGTTCTGTCCTCCTAGGAAAGCAGTATATAATTTCTTTTCAATCTTCATTTACTTCAAGAGTTATTTATTAAACATAATTTCTTCTTCATTACTCCATTATCAACACCAAGGTTTTACTTTACAATCTGTTCCTTGACCGACTGCTGTGATAAATGTGACTCGACGAGAAGATGTATTGAAGTCTTACGTTATTAATCATTATAAATTGACTTAATCGTGATATATTGTACAACAAATAGCTATAGAGCGAGTACTACCACTGGTATTGTTATGATCAACATCTTTTTCTACTAACAAACTATTAAGAAGACTATTTTAGAAAAACCTTTTTTGGATATATACTGCACCACCGCACGTATACTGTTATTCTATTATTGTGGCTGTGATAGTGACGACGCATTATTTTATATTATATGCACTGTACACTAATACAAATTACTGCAAGGCAACCTACGTCTCTTTTCTACTAATTAAAGTTTCTATGTAGCTTCGAGAGATGTAAAAACTAAAAGGAATTATAGTTTTGACTGATTGTGTGAACCCTTGTGTATTTGCTTTTTTCATATATTTTCTGTGTAACCTTTGCTGCTGCCCCACATCCAACCTTGTCACGCACAAATCGCTCCATTCGATTACACACACTGAAATATATTATCTCACGTGCGATTGCTTATTGACTTCTACTCGGACTTTCTACTTAATTCGTTTGGGATATAAAAAGGCGTTACAAAGACTAAAAATAAGGGAAGGATGAATGTTTCAATCCAAGGGTCTGTTCAATCTGATGAAGATGATGAAACTGTGTACTACGATGCCGTGGAGACGTCTGAACAAGGAACTGAATTTACTGTGGATGTGCCCATCTCATCGCATCGTCGAACCTCCAGTGGAATCAGTGTTGACTCTCAGGTAGTTGTAATTATATGAGAATGGAGGAGCAGAAACGAAAGGCAACAACTGCCGCTTGAAACACAACAGTAGTAGAAAAAATTTGTGCATGACAAACATCTTTATTGGGGCTGTTGTGTTGTTGATTTTTGACAATACTTTTTGATGAGAACTTTAAAATTTGAATGTTTGATTTTATCTACAAAAAATGTCTCAGAAATCGGAAGGAGGCCGACAATCCGACTCCAATAGTGATGCTGAAGAAAACAATCAGGGTGCTAGTCAGACTGTAAGGTGCATTCGTTCTAAGGTTCGTGTAAATTAGGCATGAATGGTTGGTAATCTAATTGTCTGGTGGTAGGTTGAAGAAATAAAAGAAATAAAAAAATAAAATAATTATCGTGATTTTTTCCGCAGTCAAAGTCCAACGCCAATGAAGAGAGTTCAAAGCCTGCAGCAAAGGCATTGCAAGTTACTGGCAAAGACCGTCGGGTGCGCCGTAAAAGATTGCCAGAGCCAAAGCCCAACTATCCTTTGAACTTGTGGAGTATAATGAAGAACTGTATTGGGAAAGATTTGACAAAAATTCCAATGCCTGTAAACTTTTCGGAGCCACTATCTATGCTTCAAAGATTGACTGAAGATTTTGAATACAGCGATATTTTAGATCAGGCTGCGCAGTGTACCGACTCTTGTGAACAATTGAGCTATGTTGCTGCCTTCACAGTGTCTGCTTATGCCACAACATCTGTAAGTGTTTTTTTCAGTCTTAGATAAATAAGTACTATCTCTTGGACAGTTTCTCACAGAATTGAATTTTAAATTGTCCAGGTACGCACTGGAAAACCATTTAATCCACTTTTGGGAGAAACTTATGAATGTGATCGAACTGATGATTTGGGATGGCGCTGTATTAATGAACAAGTTAGCCATCATCCTCCAATGGCTGCTCAATTTTGTGAAGGACGGGGATGGGATTGTTGGCAAGAGTTTACAATGTCATCCAAATTCAGAGGGAAATATTTACAAATTATTCCAATGGGAATAGCTCATTTGCGTTTTAACAGTTCTGGTAATTAATTGTATTTGTTATTTAATTAGCTGAATTTTGTGTTCATTATTTTTTATTTTTAATGGTAATATATATATTATGCGTGTAGGAAATCATTACACTTGGCGTAAGGTGACGACCACTATTCACAATATAATCGTTGGTAAACTCTGGGTTGATCATCATGGCGAAATGGAGATTACTAATCACACAAATGGAGACAAGTGTCACTTAAAGTACATCCCTTATTCCTATTTTAATAGAGACGTTCAACGAAAGGTTAGCTTAATCTAGACCCATTTACTGACTTTTCTCAATTACACAATTACTTTTCTTTAAATATTCTGTGACTCCTATTTAATTTTTGACTAATGGACACTTTCGTGTTTGTACTCTTTAGGTAACGGGATGTGTAATGGATAAAGATGACAATGTAAAGTT
Source organism: Sinhomidia bicolor (assembly GCA_027743785.1). Taxonomy (NCBI): domain Eukaryota; kingdom Metazoa; phylum Arthropoda; class Collembola; order Entomobryomorpha; family Entomobryidae; genus Sinhomidia; species Sinhomidia bicolor. The sequence goes on from JAHZMT010005489.1 coordinate 13,648, forward strand.
TGTGTTGAGTGGAACATGGGACACGAAAATTGAAGGGTGTGAAGTGCTTAAAGTAAAAGAAACGGATAAAAGTGGAAAACCTACCTTTGAATTGGGGCCTTCTAAAACTTTGTGGAGTAGGAGACCGCTTCCGTAAGTCTAAATTTCTTCTTTCTTTTCTTCCCAATGTGGTCATTAGTTAAAATAAAATATGGCTACATGACACTTTTTGTTCTTTTTTCTTATAGGGACGACGCTGAAAAGTACTATTTCTTTACCGAATTTGCGTGCCAATTAAATGAACCTGAGCTAGCAGTGGCGCTATCAGACACTCGTTTAAGACCAGACCAGCGTTTGATGGAAGAAGCTAAATGGGATGATGCTAATGTCGAAAAAGTGAGATTGGAAGAAAAACAGAGAGCAAATCGTCGTAAGCGAGAAATTGAGGCAGAACAAGCTGCCAGCGAAGGTATTTTTTGGACGACTTGATAAATATTTGTAAAATTGATGTTATTTAGTTGTCAGAATGCAATGTTTTTTTCCTACAGGTCGACCATTTCCACCGTACGAACCCATCTGGTTTGTCAAAGAAAAAGATCCTGTCACTGGACATGTGGTGCACGTATTTAAGGGCGAATACTGGAAGTGTAAAGAGAACAGAGATTGGATGCGATGTCCAGATATATTTTAATTTTGAATACGTAATTACTTTACAGCCTCAAATATTCTTATTCATACTCCCGGGCCCTACTGTCATGTACATCCCACATTCATTATATAATTAATTACATTATGTTAGTAGGTCTCTCTTAAAGACCGTTGCCGCTGTTATGTATATGGTCACATGTAAATAATTGAAAATCAGCCTGTAGAAATGCTTCCGGTATATAGAAATCCTGGCGTGTAAACGCATATTCAGAAGAAAAAACGTGTCATTTCATTGTTATCACTATAATTCATCAACTATTACAACGTTATTGAAAAGAAAAAAAGAGCCTAAAGTTTTAAAACAGTGTATTCAATAAGTATAAATTAATATTAATTATTCTTACAAATTGTGTGCTTGTACTCTTGTATGCAATCAAATTAACGAAACTAATTTCGGTTAAAGGAAGAAGGCCATACTTACTCAAGATTACTTATTGCAACCCAAGTGTATTAACTGACCTAACTTTACATACAGCAATTTACAAATTTACTACAAGGGTAATTGTTTTTGTTTTTTGTATTTTGTACCTTGCTTGTGCTGTCCGTGGTGCTGATATATACATACTACAATGTTATTATTAATTTTACAGGGATGATCAGAAATATAGAAACTTTGTAACTTTTGATTGTTGTAAATGTTATTGTTGAAAGGACAATTTAGGTACGTAACCATTGTATATTTTTCGATAATTTTCTTGCCTGCGGATCCAACTACTTTGTTTTTCTTATGCGTAAAATGTACAAGTTATGGATACCTATTTGGTGTTTACTTTTAAGTTGATTCTTATGCCTTCTTATTGTTAATTATTATCTTACAAATTTTCTAGACTGTGCAGATATAATAGTAGCCTCACACTTTTTGTTTGATAATACATTCATTTTAGAAGACAGGCGTTGTATGCTTTCTATTCTTAATTTCAGTTAAGTTTCACCTTTCCATATATGGTTTTGGCCCTCTGTTTTACTGGTAGCTTTTGATTTTTGAGGGTGGGTTATCACAATTTGATCATAATACTAACAAGAATTTAATAATCAACCTGAATCACGACACTAACGGCCTTGATTTACTTATATTAATTGTATTACTGTTAATCGTGGTATTAGTCAGAATAACAAACATGCTTTCAAGTCAAAGTGTCGTTTGTCCCAATGTGACTATATATGACTTTTTAATTTAAAACAATGGAAAATGAAAGACAACTCAAAATACATACCTAGTAATACATCCTGGTCTGGTATATTTAACCATTGCATTAACCGTTTCACCAGTATATAGAACAATCGCGCACAACTAGTAATATCTCATGAATGAGTCATTGAGGTGTCCTAATATTTTATTTATTTATAATCTTCTTTCCGACCAGGCTGCTCTGTAACTTGGCACGCCATAGAAAATGAGACATTGTTGGTAACTCACGTGATGAGGATTTGATAATTAATATTAAGAAAGGAGAACACTATTAGTTTGAGCTAGAAATACGTGTATTATTAATGTACAGGGAAAAGATTATATATCTTATAATGCGTCAAAGGCTCTATATAGTACATGAATTGAAGACAGTTTTTTTTGCACGACACAATACACATCAAGATAATAAATAAAACTGCATTGAAGCTCGATCAGTTAGTAATAATAAAATCGGTAAAATGAGCACTGATACGGGGAAAATGTGTAGATAAAATACTAATACTGATCTTCCGAATACGTTTAAACTGAGTATAAAACCAAGTAGCGAATTAATTTATGTCTTGTTATTACTGCTGTGGAGCAAATCCGATAGCAGCGAGAATAACAAAATCACAAATCATGTTACGTAAACGTCCCGAGCAAGGAATTACGCATGGAGTTAATAACGGTGCCACACATTTTGCCTTCTTCGGTTTGTTTGAATTACATTACAACGACTGCATATTATATTATTACTATTATGTTACGTGAATGCATTCATTCCTAATTCCTGGTAGGGGCATTGAATAAAATGGTTCCCCTCCAATTACTGACTCCTCATCAACAAGGTTCCTGCTTACATAAAACTGTTATTATTATTTATTGCTATAATAATCGAGCGAGGCGGGTAGAGCGCAAGCTGTTGAGGGCAACTTACTTGGCAAACTAATTATAAGTTACGTAATATGAAAAAGTTTTTTAATGCTAGAAATATATATATACATTATAGGTGTCACTTTTATCACTACGTTTTGGAACTATTTTATTTACTTTACTTCTTTGTATATGAAAGTCTAAAAGACGGTACATACAACAAGCACTAAAAACAGAGATATTTCTTCGAATTTCACTCCGTCCGTGCTGGCTGATTGACTTTTGATTTTATAAAAGCGAAACTAACTAAATCACAATGATAAATGTTGCGGGTGTTTTTATGAATGTTAATGAATATATAGGAGTTTCCCAGTGAAGATTCTGTGTTGAAAATGATTGTTTACGTTATTATGTAGCATTATTTCTTGTAACAGATCGCAATCAAAAATTATTACTTACCTGTACGTCTAGTTATAGATTATAATATACACATATATATTATACAACACTATATATTTGTTGAGATCAAGCTGAACTGGTATCCAAGTCTTCACTTGAAATTCTGTTTCGAATGATTTGAAATCAAGCGAAGAGATTAAAATTTTATTACTCGGTCAATGGTATGATTCATACGCGTAAAATAGCTACATAATCAGTAAGAATATTTTCAATAATCGTTTAGAGAAAAATATATGACATTAAGGGAAGGTTTGCTACTGAAAACATTTCTAATCTATACCACTACTACTACCACAGTTTCGTCAGCAAATACTTGTACTAAAAATGAATTACCCGAAATATTATTATATATTTAAAAACTACTATTAAAAATATAACGCTATAACGACGACTAACCTATACTACTTCAACCACGTTTCGACGTTGAGTACATTTTAGTGAAATGCTATGAATCAATATATATATTACATATACGGTATGTATATATACACACTTGTAAGAGTAACGGATAATCATACTACTACTCTAAAGTAACAATAATCAGTATATAGTGTGATAATTAAACATACAAGAATATATTAAAAACTGAATAAATTGCAGATTATAAATGTTACATATATTGCAGAATAAAAAAGGAAAAAAAATTGTGGACGTGACAAAAGCACATATACTTGCATGAATGTATGTATTTTGCATTTTAATTGACGTTGAAATGAAAGCCATTTCACCCACTTTCACCCGTGCATAGAGCGCAGCGTAATGAACTGTAACGTGTGGAAATTATGATGTGTGAAAAGCGAAGTTGTTGTTACTACTTGTAACTTTTATTTTCATATTATCGACCTTTTATTATTCATTACACAGTATTATTAAAGCGACTCTACAGTGCAACGAGTAGCTAACATAAGATTTACGCATTTATCATATAGATAGTTAATTCATTTGATTTTGTAATGGAAAAAAGAATTTCCGTTTAGGTATAATGTATATTTTTTTCGGGTTTAAACCACGTTGTCAGGAGGCAGAATTGCCTCGTTTCAGTTTACTTTTTGTCTAATGATCATTTTTTTGCTCTAATGTTGCTGATATCACAGAGTATAAAAACATTCTTTGCGATTGAATATATGTAATAATAGTATTACTCTTTAATTACAACGTTAAGATGCGAACAAAATCATTTATGTTTATCGTCTTAATTGCTTTGACACTTTATTCCGGAATATCTAAATACAATAATTTTGTTTCCATTGGAAAGTTTGGGTGCCGAATGGTTTTGCATCTTTATCCGAGGGTGCATGGTATTGCATATAACCTAATCATGAAAAGCTTAACAGTTTCAGTGCTAGTACTAACGTTTGTTTGTCTGACTTTTAAAAGCACTCCTGAAATATTAAAATGTTAGGGTACGTTAGTGAAATGTTAAATATACATACATAAATTGTAAGATTTAAAATTTAGAATTTCGCACTTTGTTTACTGGATTCAAATTTTAAGATAATTCGAATCCAACATTTGCTGTAATTGCGTATCGGAGTTTTTCTCTGAGAGTAGATTTCTTTTGGTAAAGAGGAAGCTTTAGTAGATTGAAACACGTTGATGAGGTTGGCAAGCGACCTATCGTTTCCCGTTTTCCAATCGTCAAAAATCCACGCAGAACGCTCCCTACAAATAGAAAACGCAGTAAATAATCTGATTGCTATTGCAACTGCAACACATTAAAACAACGCGTAAGAGAAATTACCCAAAGTATCCCCAGTATCTTCATCATCACTGACTTCAACACAACGGATAGAAAACGGTGGGTCCAAGTTCACAAATCCTAACAACGGGGGCTTTGAACAGCTTGTAACGAACTGTAAAAAAGCGCAACATGATGATTGCTCACCACTGTTTGAAAGTATAATTGACAATCACTCGTCAGATGATTTGCAAACCTTTAGAAACAGTCGACGCTCATCCTCTGAGAAATCGTTTTCAAGAATTTCCCAAAGCCACAAAACAACACGATGGTTGTCGTGGAAGCCTCCATAATATTGCGTATTTCGACGCAAATCCACTAAATCGATATCAGAATCCTCTCCACTGATTAGTCTTTGCAACTGTTGAAAAAATAAAAAGATCGATTCTAGTAAACACAGGTACATATCTAATGATATGTATGAGATTGCAAAGTACGATCAATATGGAATTTTACCTCCAGGGGTGAAAATATTCGAAGCCAGTCGGAAGAAATGATTGATCGGAATCCAGTTACAAATGCATTTGTCTGTTCTTTGATTTGGGTCCGTAAATGGAAATTGGCCATTTGGTACAAATATCCAATTCTACAATAATTACGCACGGTACTTGTACAATGAAGGTACGCATAGGCATTATGTTTTTAAATGGAACGAGTTTTAGACAATTACTTTGGAAACTCACTTGTTTTGGTTAGTTACTCGAATAGTTTTTCCTCCAGGACACAGTTCAGTTGTTCGCACTTCTCCAAACATATCTTGGTCCACAGAGAAGGTCAATTCTAGCTCCTGATAAATATTTAAGAGAAAAGAACTCATATTGTGTGAATCTCAATGCTGACATAGTAAAGAAAAACAAGTATATAATGTGACGGTAAGAACTTACAGATACATCCCCATCAAAATGTTTGACATAATTCAGAGAGTTGTACAATTCCTTATCAAAAGTTTGAAGCTCATCTATCGCTGAAAATAATGCACTTTGCTGATGACCCAACATTAAACTCAAGAAGAATGGGGCAAAGTGGACATCTACCACAATTCCCTACAAATAAAAACGTTAAAAAATAAATGTATGCTTTAAATATTGCGAAAAACAAAGCGCACGTCGTTTATACCTCAAACACGGCCTTTCCAAGCATCTTTCCAACAAATTCAAATAGCTGCAAGTGATTTTCATGGAGAAAAGACATGGGTGACGGGTACAATAAATTCTCGTTAGTAGTTCGAAACAAATTTAAAGATGGATTAAAAACTTTGTTGATAGTTTCCTCTAAAAATTCTGTCAAAATTAAAAAAAACTCGATATTAGTTTCACACAAATAAGTTACAAAATTTAGTATCACAATCATATTTTATCAGTCCTTGTAGATACAATACAAACCTTTAAAGACTCCATCTTGATCTATTCCAGCCTCATCAAGTCCAAACTCATTCTGAAATCTCACTCGAATTGTTCCCTTTAAAGCACTTGGTGTCAAAGTTGCCAATTGCGCATATCCATCTTCAACTATCCTGGTTCTGTGAATTGTAATCAACGTGGAAGCAGATGGAATGTCTTCCAATGAAGAACTAGAAGAACTACCACCATTTAATGTTTTCTCAGATGCTGCCCATTTTCTAAACAATATGACACGGTGGTCTTCTCGAAGCACGTGTGGCATATCATATAAAACACGCTGAGCAATACAATAAATACAAGTTCATAGTTTTCTCAAAATCACAAATAATTAGATTATTCTGAACTTGATCATTTCTCCTGTATTACCTACCTTTGCATGCTTTCGCCCTTTCTCTATATCAACAATTAGCTGATTCATTTTGGTGTTCTCAACCAGCCAGTGGTCATCAGGACAATAACGTTTTCGGCAATCTCTTCGATACAAAGCAATCAGCAAAGTTTTAAGCGACGTCCAAATAGAATCCTTGATCATGTGGTAATTGGAATGAGTTATCAAGCGATAACACAGTTGGTTAAGAAATCCCGACACTTGTCGTAGCTCGTCGATACGAAATACAGGTTGCGCTTCGTAAAACTCATGATCATCTAAAATGCTGTCGTAAGATAATTTGATTGCACAATCAAGTACAGAACTGTACAGTTTTATTGATACAGCTTTGGTAAATCAGCACTTACGTGATGTAATGATTCATTGCATCAGTAGAAAGCACCAGCAAGTGTTCCTGAACGGGTTCAGTACTGTTAAGCAATAACTCGGCCCAAGACTTTACCGCAGATTCCTTGATTCCGACTCCAGTAAGCTTTAGAAACTGCCACAAGGCAATTAGCAGTTTGGATGATTGTTTAAAACATATTCCAGTAAGGAAATCCAGCTTACACCTTTAATTATAGTTTTAAAAAGAAAGTGTCAAGTAACATGGCAAAGTAATGTTTTTAGAAACACAAGAAATCAATATAAAAGTACGTACAAAGAAAACGAAGTACAAATGTTGTAGTAAAGTTTGCAAGCTTCCGACACCAAAACAGTAATTTCAGCAGTAAGTCGAATTGTAGCGCCGCTATTGCCTTGCATTCCGTCCAAGAAAAGGGCTTTGCGGAAGGCCTTTACAAGACTGGACTTGAGAGTTGTGGTTGACTTTGTAGATGAGACGCTGGATGTGGAATGCAGGGAAGAGGTACTCGAACTTGGCTGTTGCTGGTTCAGCTGTGTTAGCGAAGATGACTTGCTTGAGGGCTCCGAAGGGGCGTTTGAAGCACAGTTGGCCAAAAAAGTGTACAAAGGAAAAAAAACTGCCTCTTGATAGGCCAGTCCCCAGAGAAAAGCTAACTGCTCATTTAAAACAGACTGCTTTTGTATCACAGACTCTCTGACTGGGCAGTCGATCCAACCCAATATAGGGTGCCAATTTCTAGTAGTAGATCCCTCGCTTTTTTTCAAACAGTTATTCCAGAGCATAGTGTTGATAAGTTTCTGAAATGTTAAAATGCATTGATTCAAATTACAACAATCATTTTCTGTATTTCTTGCATAAGTTTTCAACATTTTTCAACAAATCAAAATTACAGCGAAATTCGGGTAAAAGACTTCATTCAGTTGACCACTGTATTCTCCCAACTGGACAAAGTTGGCGAGAATACAAAGAGCATCGTTTGCATTGACTTGTTCTGATAAATTTTCTTCAGCAGCACATCGTACCATCTCAGAAAAATTGCTAGTGTCCAGAGCCTCAGGACACATGGCATGTAAGTAGTGAACATACCCCGGAATTACAAAAATGTTTAAAATCATTTCCTTTAGACCTAGCCACTCTGGACCGTCTGAATCCGGATTCTGATACGTAAGGTTGACTAATTTCGCGATTGCCCACAAACAGGACCGTTTTAACGGTAGCTGAAACAAAAACAATTTTGTTGAAATGCTTGAAATAAAATGTTAAATAAAGGAATTTTGCCGTTTCAAAACTGTAATACTTGGCCAGAGCGAGCAAAGGCTTGTTCCAGGAGATCATTCACTGTAGAGAGGAATCCTCCATTTTTCAAGCACAAAATTTGCGACTGAGTAAATCGACGCATTGGAACTTTCAACATTTTGTATTTTTCCTCATTGAGAATAGGCCACTTCTCGATAGATGTAAGGAAGACAACAGTGGTTAAGACTAGAGCCATCCGGTTAACGTCAATAACCAAAACAGGTCGTAGCTGTTTCAGCTAAAAAATTTCATAAACCGAAATTCCCAATAAAAATGATTGTATAGAAATTACCAAATTATTAGTAAATAAAGTAATTACCCAGTGTAGACAGTTGAAAACAACATCTTTTAAGTGCTGGAGCCAACGCACTGCTTTATCTTTTAGCATTCCAATTGATAAGTAACAGTAAAGGCCATCCTTTTGCGTGGCACTCCAATTAATGTACCTGTACAAAATGTTAGTTGAAATATGATTACAGATATATGCAAAATACAAGAGAATCTGATTTGATTTCCTTACCGGCAAACGTGCTCCAAACACTCAAAATCAACAAACCAAGTTCTTCTCATTAGTCTGTACGCTTTATCATAAAATAGTAGACATTTCAGCTTCTTCTCATTCTCTCCTGGGTTGAATGACTTCATCAATTCCAAAAATTCAGCCCTGTTAAGAAAAAACCTTTTAATTGCATTCTAAACCACAACTATTAAAGCAAAATTTACAGAACATTTGATTATGTCAGTCCAACTTTATTTGACATACTTGACCCTTTCTCTTGATTTCTTCCGAAGGACAAGCCTTCGAAGAAATCGAATAATCACTACCGCAGCTTCTTGACGCTGCATAACTTCCGCCCGTTTTCTCCGAGCAGTTTGTGTTTGTTCAATAAAGTTTTTTCGACCATCCTGTACTACCTTCTCATCAAACACTTCCCCCATCACTACAATCACAGTTGGCGATTAAACAATAACACCTCCTTCGCAAATTGACACGCCTGTGCTGCTGCTGTGCTATTCCTCCTGAAGCAAACCACCTCCACCAACTACTCTGCCCTATTTGCACGTGCCCACTTTCAAAGTACATAAACCTGTCTTTTCCTAACTTACTCACTTCACTTCCATTATTAATTTCAGAGTAAAATGAATTCATAACGTCAATTACTCACACATTCTGTCACTACCTTGCATCATAACATATTTGTCATCTTACTTTTTCCAACTGTTGTTCAACAACTAATAGCAGCAGCAAGATAGCCAAGTTTTAGTTAAACCAAGGGACTATTTAGAAATCATGTTTAAGTCCCTTAAACATTTCAGAATGTCCGATGTTGTAGTAACACTTGTCTAAATTGGAGATTATATCCATTAATGGACTAACTTTCCTTACAACTTTCCTACGTAGCCCCACTGCCTAATTCTATAATTACTCGACTTGTCTTACACAACAAAACTTGGCTAACCACTGCACTTCTCCACCATTTGGTTAATTAAACAATCGGATTTCCAATCTACAATTTTAACAGGAGTAATCAGATGTTAAACACCAACCGAGTTCACTTCTAAGAATTAAAACACTAACTACGGACGTTATAATAACTTGTTTCTCTTGATGACTAGTTGTTTAGAGACGCATAAATATCGAGGAAAAAACGCAAACTAATAGAATGTTAATCAATTCCCAACATTCTTTAGTTAGAAAGCTTAAGTGTCCGTATGTGAGAAAGCTGGCTGAATCAACATCAACTGCTGACTGAAACCCCTATCATCCTTCGCCCCATTGCCGTCATTCGTCACGTAGTATCAACAACAACAACAGCAGCAGCAGTAGCAGCAGACAACAACAACAGTGCAAGACGATCAAGTGGAAGGGGGACCACTTTTGCACTTGATCACAAAGGGTTGAATTGAATGAGATGGATAAAAAAAGTACAAGTAAACAGCAGGAGAAAAGAAAAGGTTACATTTTTACGCTTAGCGCCTTTCTTTCCTTCCCCTTTTCCCAAATTCCTGTTTTCACTAGCTGCATATTATTTTTTATTGACCATCTCTTCTGGAGCTTCTTTTTCGTGACGTTGTTTTGTTTCCATTACACAACTTTCCCTTGCCAATTTACGTTGCTTGCTGCTCTGCTACCTACGCATACTCCAAAATTGTGCAATATGTCGGGCTTTTATTAATTTGAGCTTATGAATTATTTATATAAGGATTAGTTTTTGTGAACGCGGGTTTTCTAAACTCAGGATTATTAGTAGGTTTCTTTTTGACAAACATGCATTTTAAACAAATCAAAGTTGGCAGCAGGTCTTATTTAAAGTTTAGAAAATATAAAGCTAAATAATAAGTGAATAAGTTGTAATTAGAAATTTTTATATACATGGGCGCAGTAGTAAAGAAAAGTCAATGTATAAAAACTGAATGTTCAAAAATTGTTTTCAAGTTGGAGAAAATTTTTGAACGTTTTGAAGTCAGTTGCTATGAAAATAAAATTTGCTGCCTATTTTTCTCAAAGTGCAGGTGCATCATATGTATGCTCTTTTCTCTTCATTTTTTTATGAACAATAGTAAAATAAGGTAAGCAAGAGTCTTTTTTTTATTCTTTTTATTTCCAAAAAGTATTCAGACTTTTCCATCTTTTCTTGAGATCCTCTTGAGAGGGAATGAAATTTTCTTCAGTTTTACATGTTGGCTGGCACACAATGCTGACTTGTACAGTGTAATGTTATGCAAAAAATTTGCAATCAAAGTAGTTTGAATTGTAAAGTAGGAGTTGTATGTTATGTATGGTTTATTCATGAATCATGAGATCTCCCTGTGATCGAGGTAGTATGAGCAGTATTGAAAAATGCTATACGTACTAAATAAATAACGGCATTTTCCATTTTTCCTTTCATGTGAAATAAATCCATGAAATGCTGATATAAAAAAGTGATGGGAGTAGATAACAAATATAGAGAACGACTCGTATGCTAAATTGGCAGGAACTGAGTAAACATACATGAGTAATTTTACAACATGTTTTTCTGCTGAATTTCATTTCATAACAAAAGCGCATTTTGTAATAAGACAACCTATTATATTTTAAGGATATATTAGTGGTATTCATTTGAAAAATTATAAGTCTTCTTGCTTTTAAGCCACAAAGTTTTCAGCATGATTTTTTGCCCAGACCAAATGATTGCTCTGCTTAAA
>JAHZMT010005490.1:0-13800 GCA_027743785.1 Sinhomidia bicolor
CGTGCTGATCCTGAAGATGATGACCACCGTGCTGACTCTGAGGATGATGACCACCGTGCTGACTCGGAGGATGATGACCACCGTGCTGACTCGGATGATGATGAATTCCGTGTTGGCTCGGTGAATAATGTTCTGTTTTAGTATTAGATTTTTTCTTATTGCCAGCCACGGATTGTGAGCTTTTACCAATAGGCTTTGTAAAGGACTTGTCACGATTTTTTTTCATCATCCTTTCTTCAAGCAGGTGCAGTTTGTTTTTGTTATAAAGAAACTGAATTGGCTCCCTTACATTAACCGTTTTGCGTTTCCTAAGTTTTTGACTCATCGATTTTTTAATGAAGGAAGCGGTAAACATTTGGGATTTGACTGAGGAGACAGGTGGAAGTGGATGCGAAGAAGGATGAATGGCGTTGGCACTATTTTTAGGCGGGTGTGATGAGACGGTTCCTGTACCCTTCAAAGTTTTACTTACATTTTGTGCATGCCCTTCGTGATGTCCCTCACCTCCACCATCCTGAGTCATAGGTGTTGGCTGTGGTGGTTTCTTTCTTTGCCTGTTTGTATCTTCCTTTACTCCTCCTAGCTGATAATCTTCCCCCAAGTCGAAAATGTTCTTTTTTCTTGCACGCTGTGGACTGAATATACAATCCGACTCTCCCAATGGGTCATAAGTTGTTGCAACTAGGGCCTTGAGTAACTGCCAAAACTCTGAATAGATTGACGCCAAATGAATCACATCACGACTGTGCAGTTCCAAAACCTCAGTGACCACTTCAGCACGATACGATTTTCTATAGTATTCGTTATGAAAAAGACATGGGAGTTTGCCAAAAACATCTCCTACCAGATATACCTTCTTCAACTCCATGCTAGGAGAATCATTTGCAACAATGCCGGAAACCTGACCACGAAATACAATAAACATAGAATTCCCTATGTCCCCTTCTTTTACGATACAGATCCCGGGAAGATAAAGAGAATGTGCAACTCGGGATGCAACTTGGCGAAGAAAGGTGGGACTATTGATGTGAAACATGAACACTTTGCTGAGGACATCCATGTAGAGCGCATTGCACACTTCTATGCGGAGTGTTGTAGGTAGAATAGCTGTAACTTCATGGTACATGCGACCTCGGCATTTCTGCCAAAGAACGTTAAAGTAAATGTTGGCTTGACCTTGACGGATACTGGAGAGACCCACATTATTTAGGTATTTCTAACATGACAAAACAAACAAACAATGAGAAATTCAATTCAAGAAAAACAATCCCAGTAGTCTTGCATAATACTTTGATTACTCCGGAATCAATATTCAATTTTACTTACCAACAACAGCTTCACCTGGTACAAGTACTCTCTGTGCGCTTTAGTAATCGAAGTCATTCCAGCGGTAAAACTGGACAAGATGATGGACAGTATAAAGGCACCAGCGAAGAAGCAAAATATCCCAACCATCATTTCATTAGTATTTTGGGGTACAATGTCGCCAAAGCCTGTGGTTGAGACTACTGTAACTACCCAGTATAGAGAGCGCAGCCACCACTTCCATTTCGCCATTGCAGCTAGTGACAAAAAAATTGATAAGAATCGTGCAGAAAACTAAAATACATGGATCAAATCTATTTATTGACCATTATTATACCTTCAGCGTTGTCATTTATACTGCGGTCATCAACAACTAGATTCAAAAATATGAATATAACTAGATGACAGGGAACTTGAAAACTAGTAGTAGTATAAATTGAACAGACAACAGCAATAATATGCATTAAAGTTGGTGACTCTTACAATAATAGGTCCAAGTGTAAGTTGGTATTTTAGCTTTGCCATCTTCAATACTTACACATGGTTGGTTTTTAAATTCATCTATATCGTGACAACTGGAAATGGCGTAAAAAATGCAGGCAATGTAGTGCGCCATCAAAATAAACGAGGAAACGGACAGTTGAATTTTCAGACGAAATGGACTAACGGACAAGTCATCTTTTTTCTGCAGGTAAAATGAGTAGTACCGATACTGAAAATTAAATTTAAAAAAGAAAATCTTTTATAGTATATTACAGTTAACGTTTGACATACACATAGTTAAACGGTTAAATGACTACTACTTAACGAAAACCTACAAGTCGCAGGGTTCGAGTTGCCAAAAGCATTTTGGGAGTTTTAGCGGCGTTGGGATAAAAAGCGGAAAGAGAAGCCACCAAATCCATCCACATGCCGTCCCATGCAAACACGTAGTTGGAAACAATTGATATAAAGTCCTTTACGTACAAACCTTGTTCGTTTTGAAACGGGGTTATCAAATTTACAACAATGAAGCTCAGCAAAAAGAATTCACAATCATTGGCAAAAACATGAATATAATATAATATTTTTTCATCATCATTTTTGGGCTGGTAATGTGGGTTGTCTCTTAAGTTCTGAAGCAAGTTATCACTCATGCAAAACTCAAACATCGCCAATGCAGGGCATATTAAGCAAAGTAGAAAAACACATGTGAAGTAGAGCTTAATAAATCCACAATTTGGGTGAATCAATGGAGGGCAAATTGCGTATCTTCCAGTGACTCTAGACAATTGGAAATATACAAGTGTACAAGAGCACCATGTAACATGCAAACATAATAGATTAGAAAACAAAGTCCAGCACAGATTCTTAATGGAACTAAAAATACAAAAGATATGACCTTATTACCTATTCCGTCGTCCGACAAAATAGAAAAATGGCAAACCATCATCATCCGTTCCGGAAGAAATGAATTGGGAGAAAGTATGAACAACCATATTTTTTGCACTGACCTTGATCCAATCGCCAGCCTCCTCTTCACTTATTGTCTCTTTTACGCTAACCACACTTCTAATTTCATTTGTTTTCGCTTGCAAAATATCAATTTGCTTGTCTCTGGCATCTCCCGAAAGCTCCTTTAGTCGATCAATCATTTCATAGATTTTATACTCAAAGTAGTCGTAATCCCCATTTCGAAGTAGGGCACTCAGAATGTTCTTTACTATAAAATAATGTACATTTGAAAGTTAAATTTCCTTCCAGAATAAATAATTTACCAAGGTTTTCAGCCAAAAATATAATTTCATTTCATAAAAAAATAAAAACTTTACCTTTTGGGTACCGTTCAATCAATGCATCAAAATCCTTCCGAGCAATCACAAATGTTTCCACATTAGATGCTGCAATCGCTGAATACCTTCTAGGGGCAAAGCTGAGCATGGAACTTTCACCAATTGTTTCATATCTGCCCAAAGTGCATCCGTAGCTGAGACGTTTGTCTGTTATCCAAACTTTTCCAGTGACGATTATGTACATTTCATATTCCAAATTTCCATATCGCATCAATCGTTCTCCTTTGAGAAAATGAAGCTTTTTGAGATACAAGCAAAGAGTTCGCAAAACGTTTGGTGTAAAATCTCGAAACACTGCAACTTTTCTTAGAGTTTCTCCAACGTAGCTGCGAAAAACATCAGATTCCAGACTAGGATGTAAATCGTTAAATAAGCGGGCCGGTTGTAAACCTTTAGTACATTTCCACATGTTATTCAAATGATCATGAACAGCCCTTTGAAGTCGAATATAAAAAAAATATTAGTAACATTTCGAATTTAAACCGCAAGCAAAATTTATTCTATTTCAAGATTTTATTTGTTTCTCTTACAAAGTCAGTTTTCTACTAATCTTTTCTTTCTGCATGACACGAATCAGAGTTTTCATAGCGTCAGTATAGCGTGCTCGAATTTCATCCGAGTCCACCTCAGCAGCGGTCATGTCGGCGATGACACAACGCATAAACACGAATCCAAACACGGACATTAAGATAAGAAGAAGCAGCTCGGCAGGATTTAAAGTGCTAAAGATATTTTAAATAAATGAGTTAACTTTCCAAAAATTAATTGACGTCTACAAACGGTAAATTCTAGTTGCCTACATCATATCTCCAAAGCCAATCACCAAAAGTACTTGGGACACGTAGTACAAACCGAAGATCCATCGCCGAAAAACACTGGATAGAACTTGTTCCGTCACAACATAGTCGGAATCTTTGTCAAAGTGAAGC
The DNA here is from genome assembly GCA_027743785.1 of Sinhomidia bicolor. Lineage (NCBI taxonomy): Eukaryota > Metazoa > Arthropoda > Collembola > Entomobryomorpha > Entomobryidae > Sinhomidia > Sinhomidia bicolor. Next base: position 4,067 of record JAHZMT010005490.1, read on the forward strand.
AAATCAGATAAATTTTGAATAGAAAAGAAAGTTGCATTTCAAGAAAGTTTGTATAACGTTAACGAAAGCAGTTGTTACTAACCATATTTTTGATTGGCCCAATGATTTAAACTACAAGCAGGCAAACGATACTCATCTCCTTCCTGCCAATCGTTAGCTTCCCATGGACAAGCTATGTACAGCGCAACGGCTCCAACAATAGAGCAGACGACCAGAGTGAGGGAGACAAAGAGGAAAAAGCTGGGTAATGAAGATTAGAGTATGTCCTTATTTGTTTGAACATTCATTTCAAAAAATTTACATATCAAGTTTTCAGATGCAATATGATGATAAATGTATGCATGAACGTACAGAATGGTAGTTCGTTGCACAAATATACCGTGAACAATTGAAAATATCTGAGGAATTCTTTTAATCTGGAGAAATCGAATCCATCTGAGCTTAGTATACCATGTGGCCCCAGGTCCATATCCAAGAATATTTGTCGTTCCCAGAAAAAACATTGAGAGCTCCAAAGGAGTACAGAATATGACATCCGTAAAGAAAGAACCTTCAAAGATATATACTCCAGCCGTTTTTAAAGGATGACTAATGAGCAATCCTGTTTTTTGTTGGTAATATCCCCAATGCAACTTGATGTAAATGTCAACGTAAAAGAAAGTGTCTAGGACCCATTGGCACAATCGAATTGACGGCGTCCTCAGGTACATGAACGTTTCCATAAATAGTAGCATGAGAGTCAAACAGCTTACCAAACTCATCCAACAAGACCACCATTTTGCAAATTGTCCTGTGAAATTCAAAGCCAAAGAAAAATGCGTTAGTAAAGCAGTTAGTTTTTATAAGATAGTTGTTAAGTATGCGGCTATTTGATTAAAACTGCCAACTGACCTACGGGGTGAACCGTACCATTCTCCAGAAACCATTTCAGTAGCTTGCCACATCTAAACTCATCAAAAAAACTTTCATACTCGACATATTTTCGACCACTTCTTCCACGGTTATCTTTAGTTGGTCGAAAGTAAACCCAACTTGGAATTTCAATATGAGCATCGGCATGATGTTCTCGTTCCAGTTGACTGTACTGTATATACATATCTTCAATCTCATCGTGACGTAAATCCTTTTCATCTTCAATCAAATCCAACAGTTCAGTGTCCTCTTCAAATACTTCAATTATTTGTTCGTAGGTAATTTCATACATATAACAATAGCTGAAAGAAGTGAGTCAAATAAGACACATTTTTAACAGCGAATTACACAAAAATACTAATAGCTAAAATATGTAAATTATATCAATTCTAATTTTTTGTAGTGACTACTCATATTGCTCACAATGGTACACGAAAAATAAATATTTAAATAGCAAAATGAAATGTCCTAGTTTAGGTAAGCGCTTCAATTAGCCCGTCATTTACCTAAGTGTTCGGACAGTGAAGTGACTTGGTTCGCCAAACAATAAATCTCGGATTCCAAAATAGGAAGATGGTTCAAGAATGTACTTTGGCTCGTTGTAATTTTCGTCGTATACTCCACAGCTACCATTCTGGATTAAGTACAGGGCTCTGCGCACCTCACCTCTATGTAGAAACATGACATTTGGAGGAATGAGAAACCGACGCATCATATCTGCCATTTTAATTATGTATTTTGGCTCGACTTTCTATTAAAAATCCATGTCATAAACATTTTTCATTAAAGTATGATGCAAAAAAATATTTTTTAAAAATATTATTTATTTGGTTTCATACAGAAAAAAGTGGAATTCCGTCGAATAAAATGACAGTATCCGTGTAAAGATAATCGTTTTTCAGATAATCTGGCGCATCAAAGAGAAAATGCACTACTCCATGTGGCAAATTAATTCCATGGCGGACTTGATGCTGAAGCTCATAATATTGTACCACGCGCCTTTGTAGAGAATCAGGTAACCGATAGTATTCCATGAAACGTCGTACAGCCACTAATTTCTGTTGAAACTCCAATCTTGGTTTGACAATACAGCTAAGTGCAGAGGTCAACACGGAGGTATAGTAGCAGATGAGGAAAAATCCCACCAATGTAAATACAATTGCCCAGGTCATTTCTGCAGGATTCTGCGGGGAGAAATCGCCAAATCCTGCAGAACTGTTGAAAGATTCACATAATATTGTCATCATCTCAAATCACAACTTTACCAAGGAAAAGGCATTTTTTAAAAGTCTCACGTTAGCGTGGCCGAAGCGTAATAGAATGAAACCAAGTACGGATTTTTGGTTGAGAGAGACTTCACCGTGAGACTATCATCCACAACTTCAACTCCTTCTTGGCGACGAATGTACGACCACAGCCAGTTTGCCTGTAGTGTACAATCACGCTCATCATTGCTTTGTTGTTTTGCAACAGCTTCCCTGCAATATTTCAGTAATTGAATTTTTCGTCCGAAATATTCATAAATATGAAAATACATGAATATAAATAGTTTAATAATTTTTACATTAAAGATTCGTGAGAGTTCAGAGCGCACGCTTGGATGAAAACGGTACAAGCGATAAAATGTATACCATACACGATGACAAGACAAGTCTGCATTAGACGAAACCAGAACACGTGTTTCGGATGTACATTGTCCATATAATTGAGGTAGCGAATTGCCTAAAATCAGTACATACATGTTTGATTTCAGAGATTAAATCCAAATAAGTAGTTACTCATCTTGAGTAATTTGTGTATGTACACAAGAAATCTCACCTTCCATATTTTTGTTGATTTAATGACCACGTTAATTTGCTTGACCACTTGATTATAGTGTTGAAAAAATGATAGTGGCAGAGCTGCAATTACATCCAGGTAAAAAACAAAGCTACCCTTTTTTGTGTTCACTCCATCTCGAAACTTGTAGTACAGACCTTCAACAGGAGCACCTCCCAATATTTCAACAAACACATCGATAATATAAATCACGTCATTGGCATATTCGATAACGTTTCCAGCTTTGCATACATAAAACTCGATCTAAAATCACGCAAAACACACACTCAAGGGCATATCAAAGGCTGAAAACATTGTGTGTGCTAAATCTGTAATAAATAAACGTGGGTAATTTGTATTGTAAGCAATTTTGTATAGTAATTAATTATATACCAATGACGATGTATTGAAAGCCAGACAATACGGTGCATAGAAGCAATACAGGAGTGAGCATATAAGGATTGAAATGTTCCAAACGTGAATAAATGTAATTTCTGAGGAGAGAATTTCTGGAACAACACATGTCATGTACGGTGTAACATGATTTTTTGCGACCACCTTGTCTTCACACGGATAGTCAAATATTACAAACTCCTCCGCATCCAAAATAACGTCCTCCGTAATGAGATCATTGAAACCATATCCCCATCTCATGGTGCAAATAGGCCACTGTGGATTTCTATCATTTGTAGTTTCCGACTTCACTTTTGTCGCAAGAAGTTTTGACTTGTTGATAAATTGAGCATGTGCTTCAGAGCGAATTTCCACCCAACAAACAGGATCTTCTCCTCTTATTTCATAGTAATAGTACATGTCATTGATTTTTGTCTGGCAGCGAGACCGCAAAATGCTTAGTTCATTTGTAAACTTATCGAAAAGTCTCATAAGCTCTTCCTTGTCCAAACACATCAACTGACAGCAGTTTCTAGTCTCCACTGAAATAGAGTACGGGGACGAAAAGAAGAGATTGGTTTCCCCAATGATGGAACCTGCGCGAAGTATTGCCGCTTTCTTTGCAGTGTCGTGCTTAGACATGGCTTGACACTCCCCTTGGATAATATAGTACATCTTATTGGCGTAGCCTCCATAACGGCAGACAATCATTCCTGGATTGTACAATGCAATTGTGACAATCTTGGAAACGGTACGGAGGAACGCTTCGTCTAAACCATGAAGCAGATAAGACTTGCTGAACATTTCCAAACAGATGTCATATGAAATGTCTTCTTGGAAGGAGTGCGGCAAAAGTTGCATGAAGACTACACGGTCGACCCCTTCTCTGTACGTCCACAAGCACTTGTAGTATTGTTCAACCTTGGAAATGAAAAATTCTCCCATGCCCGCATTTTTCTGATATGTAATATCATATAGAAATTAGAAATATAATTACAACTTTTAGCCCGATTTGAATTGAAAGGATTATTTACTACTTATTTTCATCAAATTAAACACACCAATGATATCTTGATTCCATCCAACCTATGAAACATATCCAGCCTTGCACCATCCAACTGCAAACAAAAGCTTGTAATTTGACTCTGGAAATACCCTGACAAGAAAATAGCGCCGATAAGCATAAAACCAATGCTACCGAACATTTCGTTTTCTGTTCTCGGGGTTATGTCACCATATCCAACTGTTGTCACTACCTATTAAAAATATATGAAAGTTTTAAAGGGTTTGTATTGTGGTGATTGAGAGTAGTTAAGAGCCCAAATTGCTTAGATGCAAATAACATTGTTGTGAATAATAGTCAAAATACCACTGTTGCGAAATTCGTGGTCAACAGGAAAAATCCGAGAGAAGTATCTGTCATTTCATCATTCAAAAAGTTTTCTGCCCAAGTTCCAATTAATTTGTCTCTGTGCCGGGTTAGTAGAAAATATTCTAACTCTTCCTAAAATACAAAGATACTCAATGCAATTATTTTAGTTGAGATAATCTGCCTTATATAACTTACATGAAACAGAAAAAGCGAACGCTTAAAAATGTAGTTTTTTAAATACCAAGTAGGTAAACCAGAAATAGGCTACAGATACCATCAGGATAAATGCCAAATAGCCCACTGTGAATTTAGCAACAAAGATGATAGTCTCATAAAGTAGTCCAGTCGCTTCCAGTGCACCTGTTCAGATTTTAAAGTTAATTTTTTACCCCTCTATAATGACAGTTCGTTAATGTTGGTACAATTCTTTTCTCATTTTTACCAAAGTAAAGTCCCACGCGATAAACACGGAACAAAGTCATAGTTCTGGAATAAAGTAAATACACGTATGTAATTTACTTAAAAGTTGTTATTCGAATAATAATATCGAAGTTGGGTAACTTTTAAATTGGGAGGAAACTTACGTGCCCCATTCAACCTGGCTTAGGTCATCAAACTCAAGTGTATCTTTTGATTTACCAATAAGCGGTATATAATAGAGCGGAACGATGCTCAACAGATCCAGTATACAATAATGAAGCCTATACGGATCTACATTTATAGAGGAGCTCAATTACATAGTTGAAAATAATATTGCTAACATTAATAGTTAGATTCGACCTAATAAGTGGTCAAGGGAAGAGCAGTAGGTATTTTATTTAAATGGAAAAAGTAGTTGCTTCAAAAAATTTCAAAATCATTTTTCAGACATTTGTCCTAAAATCACTGTAACTAGTACCAGTAATAGTACCCCTCTGACTAGGTCAAATCCAACTGTCTTTTTTATCAAGAATGTAAATCTTACACATGAAAACCAAACACCTCGCCTGATTTTTGTGCCGCCACTCCTCAACAATAAGTCGAAGGACCACATCAATCGCAAAGAGGGTATCCAAGGTGGTAACCAAAACATTAATTTCCGGATCGTACACATTGAAAAAACAGACGTACGGAAACAAGGCCAAGTTCAGAGACATCAGGAAGACGGTTATAGTTTCGTAGATCATAACGTAGCGGCACAAAATACCAATCAACTTGGGCACTTCCACTGGTTCTGTTGCGTACCATCGTGTAAGCTCCGCGCCTGACGGTACTGCCGTCACTGTAACCGTCGATTCATTGGGGGCTTTAGGTATTTTTCCACCAGTATCTTCTGGTTTTGTTTTATTTTTTAAACCTCGCTTACTCGCAGTGACCATGTTTAATCAAAACTGGCAATAAAAAGTAAGAAGGAAAAACACCGACACAATAATAAAATTTTCGAACTTTCAGAACTTAGCTTTACGTAGATCGCCATCACTCAAGAGTATCAAATCAAGTTCAAATTCAAAATGCCATTTGGTATTTCCTTGGGTTGGGTCTTCATGTTCACAAACAACAATGAGATGGCAATAGAGGTAAATAAGTATATAGCACGCTAATTTCAAGTGCTATTGTAACAATGGAAACGCAGAACGCAGCGTCCAGTCACAGTTACTTAAGTTTAGCCAAACCCATTGCCACCTCCACGCACGCATTGGTCAATCAAATGCACGTCAAAAGAATCCAAAGAATGCTAAACTACGAAAATCACGAAAATAGTAGTTTTATGAAAGAAAAGTGACTTTTTATTCAAATTTCTTTCTGAAATTTCTTTAGAAAACAGAAATTGAAATGTACAACAATATTAATAATACTATGTTATGCAGATTGTACTGACTGCTGTCATTTGTGTCAATTTGTGTAAAGTGTCATTTTGCCCCACATTGTATGCATGTCTAATTTGTTATCAAAATCTAAACGTTTTCAAAGTAGGTAATCAAAATGACGATAATTTACTGGGCGGCAATTATTGGTTGAACAATAAGATTAGAGACAACAGACTCATTATCTGATCCGCCGCTTCGGATACTACTAGCAGAGTCCAAAACTTTCCCTCTCATTGATAAATAACCCAGCGGATTCATTTCAGCTTCCAACAGCTCATCCGTCGCTGCTTGTTTCTGTTGCTCCTCCTCACTCCCGTCAACAGAACCTGAAAAGGTTCTATCCAGAACGATTGCTGGTCTGTGTACCGTTGTTCCTCCGCCACTGCTTAACTCTGAAACTGTTTTGGAATAACGAGGTGACCTTGGTGTGGCCCTGCCGCTCAACATTCCTCCTCCACCTCCACTGGTAGCCGATCGACTATTTCTTTCCATTATTCGTAGTGCAAAGAGATCACCAACTCGATGTTCCAAAATATTTAAGAATAACATAGCAGTTTTCTCAGATATCTCTTGCTGATTGCCTATACAAAAAATACGCATTGATTAATACATGAAGCTAAACTTATGGTATTTCTTAAAATAAAATACCCAAAAGTTCCAGTACAGGTTTAGAGTCAGCAAAGTCGGTCATTTTGAATAGCTTTCCAATCAACTCGACAATTTCATCAACCGACTCTCTCATTGTTGATACTTGCTTCTGGACACTTTCATAGTCTACCTTCATATCGTTAAGTTCCTCCTGCTGTTGCATAATCGCTTGGTTCTTCTTTTCATTCTTTTCCACTGTCTGCGTGCTGCTTTCTTTAATTTCCTTTCTCAGCCCTTCCACAGTTGCTTGAAGAGCTTCAAGCTAATGGAGTGGAAATAGTAAGGATATACATAAAATCACAAACTTTATAATCAAAATCAACGACATTACAGCATGGTTCTCGCTCGAGTGTCTTTCTGCTGATTCATCGCTCATCATCAACTTCAAAAGCAAATTAAAAACATATCATTAAGTAGGAAAGCGTGCAAAATAATAAAACTCTCTAATGACGGCGACGTCGGGAACATAGGTAAGTATAAAACAGGATATAAAAACTGTATGTTCAGTCGCTACATCCTTGTAATAATCATCTCACATCTGCATCTGCTTTTATTCCCACTGATGTTTCTTAATTCATTTCATGTCATCACGTTTCATATTTAACCCTTTCTTTATCCTCCCACCCATGCACCAACCAACCAAACCAACCAAAAGACTCCAACCAAAAGAAGCATGTTTTCTTATTTTTAAAAAAATTGCCTTGAGGAAATTGAACATGAAATTCCAAAAATACGTTGCGTAATACTTGAACTTTTTAAAAAGTAATTATTGTTATGATGCTATAATTGCAAACAAAACTAGTAAAAGTTTACCTCATTGCCAAGTTCATTAATGTAATTGAAACGAGTAATATTCTGATTCCAGAGATCCCGGTACTCTTCAACAAGAGACTGAAAGGTTGGTGACTTTTTTGTAAGAAGCTTGCTCAAGTTCTCGCGGTACATATCCAGCGTTTCATCAGCATTCTGCTCCTTGGCAGACTCCAATCTACCTAAAATACCATTTTGACGGAGAACTATTTTTAACAACTCGTTATTTTGAGATAAAAAAGTGTTTTTTTGTTTACTAATGTATTGAGTGACAAAATATACATATTTTTGGACATTTTTGTTCTTGTTGAATTGTGCAACATGTACACAATTTTTCTATGAAAAAATCATTAGCAGTATGATTTACATTATCACCCGTTACCCTTTTCCACGTACAATCAAATTTGTGAAACTTACTTTGTCTTTCATCTTCCGTTTCAAGGAATAGTCTATCCTTATTTTTGGTATTCATAAAGTCCAACAGTTTCTCTTCATGCCTAATCACTCGGTTCAGTTCATTTATCTCAAGAACAAATTGTTTCTTTTCTTTCTCATTCCGGTCCCTCAGGGCATTTGCTTTCGCTACAGCTTCCTCTCTGTAAATTGTTATTTTGTTGTATAAAACCAGAGCATATATAATACACACAATCTTTTATATATTTAGAGTTTGTAATAAACCGTGCAGAGAATTCTTAATATTGTGCGCTACATTAAAAATTGAGATAAAACGTAGTTTGTCTCTTGTAACAGTAAAGAAGAAAGCAAATTTTACTTTTACCCTTGTAAACAAAACAGTACAAGCGTCTTAGTCAAACATGTACAAGAAAGAGCAGCGTATACTTAATATGACTTTTCCTCAACTAACTCAATTTACTTTGTTTTCAAGCACAAAGATATAATTACGCATATTGGCACTTTGGGAAGTGTGTATCGCAGCAGTCCGACTAAACGTTGGAGAAAGTTGTGGATTCTAGCCTCTTTAGTGAATCACTATATACTTTTTTACTTTTGCAAGAGCTATACTTTCACTTTCCTCACATAAATATCAACATAAAGGAAAATGGAATGAGCCTTACGTTTCAAAATGGCATGAATAGCATATTGTTATTATTAGCAAGCTTCATCATAAAATGTCTTCAGTCGTTTTCCTGTACGTCTTTGGAAATGCTTACGTTATATTATACTCTCAGGCAGTCGGGCAGGAACTACTTTGCTCAACAGAAAAAAGGATGGGTATCATCATCACCGTCTATACTGACTGCTATCTCTTTCTTACTTTGAATGTATATACGAGTGATGATGATTATAGCTGTCGTTGGTCGTAATTTCGTAATAGCATAATCAACATCATCTTCAGTTGCCGGTTACGCAGCAAGAAGAAGAAGAAGTAGTAACAAACCGTTTCCCCTCCAGAAGTTCCAGTCAACAATGATGTTTTATATAAACGAGCAAAAAAGGTAATAATCATCACCATTCCCAAAGAATTTTATAGTATGGCCCTATTGCCTTTTCATTGCTTTTGGGGAAGAAGAAGAAGGCATGTTAACAGTGGCGTAGTCAAAATGGTGGTTGGGGGACAAGGATTTTGACACTTTATATTAAATTACTAGTCTGTCTGTTCAGCTAACAAAGAAGAAAATGTATTTACTGCCAAAAATAATAAATTGGTTAATAGCATTTGATTTTTTTTGTATTTTCAATATAAGTACAATACTCGTAATTTATGAACACTGTCAGCTATTATTATGAACAGAAAGAAAAAGTTGGAAAGCCAATGATTTGTAAATCTGCCATACTTTATTTTTCTGGGATTTACACTTTTCTCTTGGTCTTGTTTGTTTAGGTGTGCAGTGTCCCCCCGTACTCGCCAGGATTTGGAAGGTTTTAAATATTAGCTTACAGGCAGAGCAGCAGATGCAACAGCATAAAAGAAA
>JAHZMT010005491.1:0-11853 GCA_027743785.1 Sinhomidia bicolor
AATGTACAAAAGAGAACGATGAAAGTGGTCCGTGGCGCGGTGAAAACAGAGAAAGATGGGTGAACTTGGTGGCGCATTGCTATAATATATGTCCATCCACACGGTCACCCGACCGGATTGCGATCGGTCAATGACGTTGTAATTGATGATATTTTACAGATAGTCTGATTTGTGAACGGACTCACGAGCACAATGAAAAAAATGTGTAAATGCCCATTAGAACGGTCACAAACCATAAGAAAAATCTGTATGTTAGAAGGCTGCAGTTTGAGTAGATGTCCAAAAGAAATCAGGGGGATTTTCTTGTTTCATTGACGACCATACAATATTGATGTTGTGTATGTCTCCAACGATGTTAGCATTGCGACAGCGCAATGTAGCCGTAGCGGCAGTAGTGGGGTAAGATGATGGCCTCAGGTTGTGTAGCTTGAAGGTTTCTTGAAAGTGACGTGTGTGTGCCTGCAAAAAGATGACGAGAGGTTCCTCGACTGAACGCTTTTTCGAAAATAACCAGAAATGAAAAGAAACTTGGACATGATATGATTACATGAAAATGTAAAAAAAATAACAATTTATTCAACGAGAAATATCAAGACTAGAGGATTTTCAAGACGGAAGATCACGATTCATTCACAACCACCTATGTAAAATGTAAAACAAGCATTAAAAAAGTAATTTCTGCAAACTTATTATACCTCCTTATCTGTTCTGTTCCCAAGTGAAGCCCTCAACCTCAACTAACCTTTTCCTCCAACAGAAGTGATGCAGGATAGCGGAGAAGATGATTAAATAAAAGTATTCACTTGGTGGTAATAATAGTTTAGTAGTACGAGGCAGTAGCATTTTCTATATACATACCATTTTTCGCTAAACAAATAATATTGAGCAGGGAATAATAATGTATGATGAGGATGATGATGATGGCATAACGTAATAACAATCATAATATCATTTTTACGGGTTGGATGGCAGAATTCTTTTTTATGAAAAGTATACGTAGATAGACAGAGAACACATTACGGAAGATATGGACTTAAAAAAGAAAGAAAGAAATAGAAACGTGCCGTGTGATGATGATAGGATAAGTAAAATGTATTAAGTATTTAGTTTTGATTTTGTACACACGGTAATGGAATGGAACAACGAAAATAATGAATGATAGTAGTGTAAATGAATTGAGATGCAATCAACAATTCAATATCTTAACAAAGTAACCGTGCGTTTATTATTTCATTGCGCTTGTTCACAGTTTTTTTCTTCTTCTTCCTTTGCTCACCTGTGTGATGTCTCCTCCTACTTTAAAAAGCACAGAGCTGTGGAGAAGGAGTGACGAGTGGAAATTAAAATCGGGAAACGTGAAACGGCATGATATGAGTAGGTGACTGTATGAATGAGCGGTGATGTGGTGGAAGAACGTCATATCAGAAGGAAGCTTGTATCCTAGTTTTGCTCCTTGCTCCAGTAGTAGTCATTTTTCATTATATATATAGTTAAATCATCAGCAGGAAGGAATTTTTAATACATATGTATAATATAGATAGATATTCAGGATTAGAATAATAAATGAAATGAGGATTGAAAATGGGTGTAGTATTTTATATATTGGTTATTAAGTGAATTGTAATGTGTTGGTGAAAATAGGCGTGACTTGCAGAGCAGTGTAATATTATTTTTTATTATGTAATGAATGCTTTGACGATATTGATATTACTTATTATTATTACCTATCGACTCTAAATACCATTCAATTTGGTTTGAAACAAAATACACTGTAGTAAAATCCGTACATGCCACTTTTAGCTTTTCACCACCACCACCACCATCATTATTATTAGCTATACAACTAAAAGGTAGACTATTTTGTTAGGAAAGAAGTAAGCAGCATAATGGAGATACACACATTTTTTGACATCATGCACGCACACCTCTAATAACAACCAGAAGAAATGGAGGCAGGGTTAATGATTTGGTAAAACGTACCACGGATTTTCTTCGATATTGACAGCAAATTATAAAGACAGACAAGTAGATAAAATGTGTTGTTGTACGACGGGAAAGTAGGTAAAAATTAGCTATAATACTTATTTTTTTGTATGAAAAGAAATATGCTACCAGTTGAAAGTATGTATGTAATAGTTTTAAAAAGTTGATACGAAGAGAAGAGATCTCTATTTAAGCAAAAGCATTACAAATTGTCCCTATATCATTATTGTTATATTTATATTATTATTGCCGTGTAGTTTGTCTGTTCTGTTGGCAAGTTGCACAATAATCTACTACTGCTGCTATTTAATATTTTTCCTACATCTGCATCCTGGGGATGATAATAATGATATAATGAATGATAGGGGCATTATAAAAGTGGTTTTGCTGCTGGATGGTAGGAATGATAGGATAAAAAAGGGAGAGGAAAATAATGGTATATGAAAAGTAGTGCTACTACAAATTGTTTTTAGAATGTCAAACAAAATGCTGGTACTACTACTGCTAATGCCTATTGCCAATATTGGTATCCCACAGACGAGAGGAACAGATATGTAACTTTTTTATACACACTCTAAACGTAGTGTGTGTTGGATGGCATATTGGTAGCAGAAACCAGACAGAAGCACATATGCCACAGGTGTTTCACTGATTGAATTATTCATCAACTCATTCCGATTACAAACAAGTTGGATGGAATGAAAACACAATGCTTTTCAACGACGCGACGTCGTTATAGTATCATTGTATTTCCATCGTTCTTTTTGGGGAAAAATGACAGGTCGATTTTGACTTGTATTATTATTATATACCATTGTCGGCATAAAAAGTATTAAATATTATTACAAGCGAGATGAGCAAGTAGCGCTAGAGAGGTTAAAATTCAAGGTTTGTTACTACAAAAAAGATAAGGCTCCTCAGTTTCCTGGTGAAAAAGGAAATACAAAGCACGATTTGTTCAAGTCAACAAGATACGTGAACGTCAAGTTTGAATCGCATTGCCCCAATATCCTGAAAAGAAAAATTTGGTTTCGGTATATCTATCCAATTCAACTCACATCAGTCGTATTCATAATAACAGATATTATACATGATAATAAACTTGCCTTAAGCACCAAGTTTGCAGAGAAAAATTTGTTATAATTTTACTTTTGAAAAGTAAAAAAATATAAAACTTGGGGAGCCAAGAAACGTGTATTGATAAAGACATATTATTAGATATTCAACTTATTATAGAAAACAGAGTTTTAAAGTTTACTCCATGACTATATGAGTAATCGCTGATGGGACAGACGGCCGGCGGGCTTGATAGTAAATGTAAGGTGATTGATAAATTCATCATTTGAAAGGCAAACAAACTGTCGATATTAGCTTAGCAGTATCAGAATAGTGGAGAATAAAAAATCAAAAAGAGTAAAGTGAGATGTTAACATTCGGGAAAAAATATGTCTAGTATAATAATTTTTTAAAATTCTGCTTGCACACAGTGAGGTGGTAAAGAAGATCATTATCCTTAATAGCTAGACTTTTAAACATTTTTTGATTAAAATAACTACATAAATAAATGAATAACTTAATAAACAATTTTCTTAAAAGACTGAAATAGTTTTTAAATGTAAACTTTTAGTCACTAAAATAAAGAACATCTTTAAGCAATGAAATGATTCTATGAAAGTAGCAAAGGTTATACATGGTTGGTATAAAGCCTTATCAAAAAGTTGGTTGCTGAACGGCAGTGGGGCATTCTAAGATATGTATATAGATTGTAGATTCTTGTATGTAAAAAGAGGAGAAGACATCATTGATGAAATTTTATGAACTTTTTAAAGTTGAAATATGGTGCTTTCATACTCATGGCTCCAACCCAAACAATATATTGTAACATGGTTCCATAGTTAAAAATTACTTTCATTACTAATTCTTTTAATAATTTTTTTCTCAATGTTTGTTTTTTATTTTCCAAAATTAAACTTCCACCGATTACACCCGACATCATCACCCGAAAGAATAAACCAGTAATAATTGATGTTACTATAAAATTACCGTTGATTGTTGTCATTAATTTCATGGTCAGTAATATAAACACGTGTATTATAGACACTTTTTGCTGGAATTTAAGAAGAATAACCTTCAAAATAGTTTCCGGACCTGGGCAAATATATTTAATATATTTTGAACATTTTAGATCATCCATTTTCATTAAAATTGCAATATGGTGAGATCGAGATCATTTCTCCGCCAAAGATTCAACAATGGAAGCATCCAGTAACGAAGGATTCACACATCGCTGGATAGAGCTGGCCAATATTTCGTCAAGTAGAGAATATAAGAAACTCTCATTGTTCACAAACCGCCATAAATACATTTGTAAATAATGAACGTCTACTTGAATTTGACGGAGACCGTAATTGCATAAAGTCTTTTGTCGTAAGCACTCCAACAAAGCCTGCAATATAAAAGTTGAAGAACGTAAGTAAGGAGCCTGAAATCAAAAAGTAAAATATCGAATTTAAGTTAGCTGTTACCCTCAATCCAATTTTAACCACAGCCATCATAATATCACTTTTGTGAAGTTCCACATTCCCAAAAATCTCTACTTTTTCCGAGAACAACTTTTGAATGTTTGTTGCCATATTTGGATTAAATCCTGACCATATAGAAGGTCTAGAGGGACCCCGACCCCCGCCGGTGGTGCTGATTGATCTTCTTGAAGAATCTGATGACCGCTCACTTTTCAGAAAAGTTGACGAATCGGAATCCGGAAAAATGGAATCCACCTGCTTTTCTAGAGTTGTCAACACTTCAATTACTTGCTTCATTTGTTGACTTGGTCCTTTCGGATCATAGGATATGGTCATAAGATCATTTCGTAATACTGCTGATTTCATCAGTTCCGAGATGTAATTTCCTTGGCAGGAAACAAATTCCTTGACTAGAGCCTTTGCTGTTTCATTTAACGCTACAGTTAACGACGATACATTTGTCAATTTGTACACCTGAAGCTGACTCTTTTTCTCTCTTCGAATATCAAACTTTGTTTCCACAGAATTAACCATGTACTCCACTGTCCCAATTTCTATGTCCAAATAGAGTTTGGCAAGTAACAACCAAGTGAGGTTACTATACTGTTCGTCCTGAATAAGATTTCTGCCAAAATCTGCCAAATACTTGAATACAGCTACTACTAACCCTTCTCGAACACTCAACACAGCCATTTTTTGACGAAACTCGGCATTCTGTGCAAATTGTAGGTCTCCACGACAAAACTCCTGTAATTTGGTCAAACTTGATTTCATTTGAAGCACTAAGGTTGCCAAAATGGAACCAAGGATCTCTTGAGAGGATCCTGGGTGAGTTGTTAGCTCGACACTGGAGTCTTTTACGGCTTTCTCGAATGAAGCTTTAATTCGGTCAAGGCTTAGTTCAGCATCAAGTTTTGCTACACGGAATGTTAAATCCAGTCCACATCTAAATAATCAATTAGAACAAACTGTCATGACACACCATTTCGAATATTATGCGACCATTTTTTGAGAGTATCAAATTAAAAGCATCTTACGGTGCAAAGTCCGTATTTGGCATTAGTGTACCCATTGCCATTAGTCTACGGTACAAGCGATCAAGGGCTTTTATTAATTCATCTCTTTGCTCAGCAGCCTGTATATTGTTCAGTTCATCCTCCGAAGTTAACCGATGTTCCATAATTACCATAAAGTCATTCATTAAATCCACGGTAAATGTTTTCAGCATCTCTTGTGATCCTAAACGGGCAGACTCGTCAAGACTATAAAAACAGAAAGGTGGTATATAATTATCTACTACATTAGTAATTAATTTCTATAGACACAAACATTGTTATGTAGACTCAATCCTTACTCAGTAGTTTGAATAAAGGCTTGGGAAAATGAAGCAATGACCAAACTTAGATTACTCAAGAATATCCCACAACCTAGTTCTATAAACTCTTCCAGTGGAACCTTTGGTAAATATAAAATAAATTACGGATGAGCTCGCAAACAAGTAAGAGAATGTCGTCCATTATATTAAAAAAATTGTGAAGTATTATATACGTTTGGAGAGTCAGCAACTTTAATACTTTCCAAATTCTGGTTTAGTTTTGGTAAGGCATTCTTCAAGAGTCTTCGTCCAAGTTCCTCAGGAGACTCTCCAAGGCTTAATAGCAAAGACACATTTCTGGTAAGATCCTGAGACGATTTCTAAAATAATTACAAACGTCGAAACACACCCGTTAAAAAGTGTAAAATGCGTTTAGTTTTGTTTCAACCAGTTTTTAAACATTCTACCTCTTCATCTTCAAAGTCCTTGTACAAGTCATCGGTGATTTTTTTCACAATATGCTGACAGTCTCCTTTTATTGCCTCTAAGCTCGGAAACCTTTTGAACTCGTTAACAAACTGGACTCCATTTAGATAGCACTTGACAGCTTCCTCATAGTTGCTGTCCTCGTAAAAGTGTTTTAATTTATTAGGAAGTTCAAACAAGAATTTGAGCTTTTTCAAAAGATCATTGATCCCAGAAAGACGGCTTACTTTGTCTCGTTTTTCCTATCACAACGTGAAAAATAAATTATTTACCAGTATCTAATGTTATTAAACAATTTAAAATCAAAATGAAGAATACCTTCAAACTATTACAAACATTGGCTGAATTGTCTGTGATCAACGCAATATTTTTAGACAGCAAAGCCATTCTATCCTCCATTTCCCTAAAGTCTGTCTTCATTTTTCGAATTGTGTCAGTTGCTAAAATAAACTTGTTATAATTTTCATACACCAACGTTTGCATATCTGAATCTAGATCTTGAATCTGCCTGATAAGACTCGACTCGGTTTCAATCAACTTGTTTAGGGAATAGTCCTGTAAAATGCAGGGGAATTAAATCAATAAATCTTTCATGACTCGCTGTACTTTCACCACTCACCCATCCGTAAAAACATATCCATACCACTTTTATTGACTTAATTGTGAAACAATTACCGATATTATTTTCTTGATGAACTTTTCTGGGATAAAGTTGGTACCATTTATATCATATGGATTGCCATGAGGGGAGGCTGGCATGGGATTCCCATCAGCCTCCATCCTCCCACTGTTACTATTCATTCCTATTTTGTGTTTATATTATTATCAAACTGACCAAAATATTCAACTCGTTACTATCAACTATACACGTTGTCGATACAAGTTCCGAAAAGCGCAACCATTAAAAACACTGTGCTCAAACCATGACTACTCAAAAAATACTATTGACATAAAACAAACTATAGGTCTGTTCAATCAAGTTAAAAGAAAGTAGTGTCGTCAAGACTCAAATCTGGCATCATTTAACTTTCACCTTTTATATCACCACAAGCACACTGTCACATTGGCTTAATTAAATGAATCTATAATAATGAAAAATAAAAATGTGACTGCATCCAACTAATTATATTTTGTATCTTATCGTAGTAACCACAAGAACTCAAACATCTACACATACATCACATGTTTTTATTGTATAACAACCTTGTGCGAGCGAAGAGCGAATGCAAAAATGATGACGAAGCGAAGGCCAGCTAGATCAAAAAGCAAAGCAGCTGCAAACTGGCAGGCAGTAAGTCTGATGATGATGATGATGATGAATATAAGCCACACAAGAGAACTGCAAAGTGTAAAGACGACGGAAGGAACGAACGAGAAATTAAATACCTACGCTTTTATTACGCTGCCTGCGCTTATGATGGTTGTAAATTGCATTGCAACTCACTACTACTCACCTTTTACCCATCAACAATGGTCATATAAATCATGAAAGTTTTTCAACGTTACTATACGTGCATGTAGCATTCTAACAGACTCTCTGGTTTTAGCTTGCAGTTACAGTTGTTTTTTAATGCATGGTAATTGAATAAAAACAATTTTAAGTATGTGAGTGATTTTGACCAAAACTGATGATTTAAAAAATGAGAACATGTGTGGTATGCTACAAAGACTACTATAATACTACTCATAACTTATGATTGACATAAAAGTATTATTTATTTTTTTTGTCATAGCACATTTAAAAGTTTAGACATTCTTTATTCCATCGTTTCTTTGACCCCTTGTGTAGTTGTAACCAATCAATAGTGTACGTACATACATGAGATTTAGTTTGGACGAAATCTTCCATCAGCTCATTTAATCTTTACGTGAGTTAAATAATCTTTACTTTACGTTTTGTTTGAGGAGATAGTACTTAACATACTAACTATTCTACTATGATTACAGGAAAATTTACACAAATTCTAAAATCAACGAATCGCATTGTTGCGTGTGTTCAATAGTAGATGTAATCGTATAGGGATATTGATATTATATTTTGTGGTAAATTTCAATAGCTTAGTTTGGTTTGTAACTTTGTATTTTTAATCGATTTATTATATATTTTTATTATATTTTCTAATATTTTTTATGCAATGGAGTATCGTTGTTGTAGACAAATGTTACAGAAAGGAATATAACTATAAACTTAGAAAAACGCGATAACGGATATTGAAACTGTAAAAAATGTTCTTGTTTGTCATTTGTAACTGACAGCCTAAGCGTTAATTAAGAAAGCCTTTAAAAAGTAGCATATCATATATAAAAAGTTTATTGCGTGGAGTGAACCATGTACAAAATATACCAGAACGAACGCACGTAGTTGTAAAACAACATTCAACGACAAAAAAGGTACTATAAAAGATACGAAATATAGAAGTATGTCATTGAAAGTTTGGTAATTAAACATTTTTGGGATCAGGATTTATGCCCAGACAATAGAACAAGAATACAAAGCTGTAATTTCCATTAAATTCAGTGTAGAGTATAGATAGATAGAAGATTGATAGACCTTTCCCGCAAATATACTCTCGACTTTGGCGTGAGAAAGAACTCTCTCTTCTAAATTATTTCAATTTCTAGCTAACTGCCTGCACACAATGAACAGAACATAATTTAATGTGCTATTAAAGTACTGTATTGTTTTAATGTACTAATGTAAGTGACAGTACAATGATTTTTCATACTGACTTACAGCAGTAAAACTGAAAGTATAAACTATTTTTAAGAGTACAATAAAATCCTCGCTAGCACTCGTCATAGTTTTGAAATTAATAATCTATATTTCTACTTTTGGCTGGTATTGTAACTTGAGAGGTGGATCTCTGAATCTCCATCTTGTAACGCAAACAAACTTCAACGTGTGATCCTTTCCAAGCAACTCATCGTTGCAAAGAATGTCGATCTGCAAGAGAAAAAATATTTGTACAATTAACACAATTTTTTCACTTTAGTAATGCCATATAGCCATTTCCTAAGGAGAGAAATGTAATAAACTTACATCTTTATACTTATCCAAGTTGTTGTACAACTTTTTGGCGAGATACTTTTTCATATGATTAATTGTTGCCAGGGACGAACATCTAAGGAATTTCCTTTTCAGTTGTTTCATAGGACCAGTCTTAGTCTCCAAACAAATATTCACTTGCTCATCCAAACGATGATAATCTGATTCTGCATGTTTTGTTTCCTCTTTCACTGTAGCTACTTCAGGTTCCATGATGCTAGGTGGGAAGTCTTTGGGACAGATAAGACCTCGCGATTTGTAAAACTCCTTTTCTCGTCTCGCTTCGCCTATAAAGGCCGTGTTCAATTTCAGGAATTAAATGAAAGCATTATTAAAATACAATGGAGTCATTGTTCACAAATAATATATGTAGGTCACACAATATTGATATATATGCCGTAAGAAAAGTTTGTGGTTTTCTATTGAATACAGCTACAAACATCGCTCTATAAATGTCAAATACAATTTCAATTTTGTGATTCATTCATTCCACATTATGCACCTATTATATTGGCTGCAATATGTAGGTTGTCAGTTAAAAAAGTAAACTTACATGTGTGAAGACATTCTGTGACTGTTGTCGCATCTATCAGGTATCCCCGGCAAATTTTGCAAGTGATATATGGGTTAAAGGACTTTAGTTTGATTTTTCTCTCCATTTTGTATTCTTGGTACAGTAGAGAATCACACTTAATTCCCTTTCCACCAAATCAAAGCCTGTTAGTACAAGTGTCAAAACAACCCTTTCGTACTTATTTTTTCCAGCCTCCACAGCACTCACTGTTTATTACAACAATTTAGCATTTTACAGTTCAGTAAACTTCCTAATACCTAATGAACTAATTCTCAAAACAAACACACGCTCTTCCCAATGTCCCAAACAGCAGTTGGCTTTCGCCTCCCATTAGACGAGCTTTTTCATGATGGACACTTGAAGACAAGATTAACTTTTTGAAGGAAATTCACAACCAGCGGAAAATCCACATCGGTAAATATTTAAGTATTTTGTCTTTTTTAAAAACTATACTAAACACTGCCAGTTATATATACAAATTGTTTTTTCTGTGTATTCTACACGTTTTTAGCCTGACTTGAAATCAGCAAAAAACAAAAAACACTGAAACACCACAAAAAAAAAAGATTTTTTAGTAATTTCCTATTTTCCCCAAATTCAAGTTTATTCCAACCAACAACCAGAAGGGCTTTTCATGCGGAAGCAACACAACGGAGAATTTTTACTTCCAGTAAAGACAACAGACTTGAACAAAAAACGGATCCTGGAGAAAAGCACATTAGTGCCACAAGAACTGCTTACTTTTCCAAAGTAAATGCACAAAATAATGTCAATATTTGTCAATGACTTCAATGCTGGTGTAGTGTGTTAATAATAATAATGATGCTATCCTCTCCCATAAGCAAAATCCGAGAATTTTTAATGGCATAGAACAACAACCAACAACACATATATTCATTCACATGTAAACTACAAACACAATTCGGTCTTACAAAACAGAGAAAATACGGCATACATTTCTAAAAAAAATTTCTTGTATTTTCACCCCATCATTTTTACCCTATGTAATAATAGTAATGTATATGTGCATACACTAGAATGGTAGGACGACTAGCACGGAACAAAACTTTACGAACGAACTATACATCCATACTCACGATATAATATTTATCTACACCTTGTTTGATAAAGGAAAGTTTAAAAACAAGCGCAATACGGACGGACGGTCCATTTCATATATTGTGTATTTACGAGTACCATGTATGTATGCTTTGGTGTGTGTTTTTGTACCAACAAGTTTACCACAACGCAACGGCGGCTTCAGCAGGTTACCGATATAATAATGTAGCTTAATCATTGATTTAGCGGCAGGTTATACATTTCATTAGTTTGACTGTCCGTCCGGCCGTGTGTAGCTTGGAAACGCTTTGCAATTCTTCGATTGACTTTTTTACTGTAGAGACGTCGTGACGTCGACTATCAAAAATGTTAACTTTGATGCCGGTTGATGCCGGAACAGGAACCGGTGCAACGGTAGAGAGGGTATTGTTAACCTGCGTATTGCATTGTGCATACAATTTAGAAGAGGATTTTTTTGGATTATGTATTGGTTCTGATAGTGGATCAAAAATGATATGATTTTTTTTATCACGGGCTATTTATCGTTTTTAGTCGATTATATTGTTGAAATGATTCATTCAGTAGACGGAATGATTTGCCGCCGTTTACTTACACTCATGTTGATGTTTCAAAATTTTATTTGCCAAATATTTTATGTTGAGAAAAGATCAAATAGAGTGTATGGAAGTGCGTGTACGTTATTCGGAAATGTATATAAACAAGTATTTCATTGACCAGAAATGTCTTTATGTGATAATCTGTAATCAAAAGAAATTTCAATATGATGAATTTGTTAGAATGTGAACAAATAACTAGTACTGTAAGTAACGAAATAAGGTACAGCGAGGCTGTAATGCTAATTGTAAAT
>JAHZMT010005492.1:0-15705 GCA_027743785.1 Sinhomidia bicolor
ATTGTTCAACGCTCCCTTATACGGAGTACCGGAGCTCGTGTTTCGCTTCGAATGGGGTTTCCGCGGTTCCAACCACCAAAATGAAGAGTAGAAAAAATATTGCGGCCATCATGTAATTTTGTGTGGTTGTCAGCGTCCTCTCGGTCTCTGAAATAAATTAAAAATTAGTTAATTGTTCAGTGTTAATTATAATTAACGACTCACCAATTAGCTTGCTGATGTACTTGGGGGTGGTGGACGACTTTGGTCCCTCGACAAGGTCACCGATATCGCGTCGAACGCCCATACGATGTTAAAAGGGCTTCCTCGGATTTCATTTCGGTGCATGCACTGGTTCCCGTTAATCCAGTAGTGTAGTAACATCCGGATTGGGTGCAACTAACACAATCCTGGAACACTGAAAAATTGCACAATTAGCACGTTGTGGAGTCACAAGTGTTGGTAGGAATATTTAATTGTACTTACCGGCAACTTTGACGCCAAATTATTTTTTTAAAGAATATAGAACGGGAAGAGTGTGTGTGGAGAGGAAAGGAGAAAAAGAAGGAATTTTTTTTACATTTAAATATGTGTGTCTGTTCTGTTTGCGGCGATGCGCCATTTGAGTAGGGGTTTTATCGTCCGAAAACATGTAACGTTCCGAACCCCAACGTGGATTTGACGCACCTAATGTGCACAACTTGTTAATTGTCGAAACGTGCCTATCGCGACTGTTGTCCACAGCGTTACGAAGATGGTAACTTAGACCTTTCCAATTTATATTGAATTCCGTATGATAGGCGGGAACGCGCCCTTGCAAGGCGGGGGGAAATCCTCGAAAGGGAACCAATCCCCAATTAATTATGCCCAGAAGGGCGAGAATGGGCCCAAGAAACGTTATGGTCTATTTTTGTCACGTCTGTGGAAAATGTTAATATAAATAAGACAATAGGGACAAACTGCGCCACTGCATAGATTTGCACATCAAAGGACCCCGCAAATGCTACGTTTGTGACAAGGTTCTGCGAACCAATACACACACCAGCAGGGGGCCCAAACCACCACCACCATCAACAACGTGCCCGATTTGCAACAAAACGTTTGCAAATGTGAACAACTTAAATCGCCATAAAAGGAATCACAAGGTAAAAAATATTTACTTACATTTTAAAAAATTACTTTTAGTTTAAAATTAGTTTAATTTCTTTAATTAAAATTAATCAAATTTTGTGTGATTTTGTTTACAGAAAAAATAGCAGCAATCAGAAAGTGACGGACACGGACGGACATAGACGGACGCGCGGACACCTTGAATAATTTGTATATATGTATATATGGTGTCTACAAGCACAGGCAAGTGAATCATACAAAATTTCACTCCGGATATTATTGTGAAAAATTTCACTCCGTGTTCTTGTTCGATTTAAACACATGATTTTGTGGCACAAGATTTTTTTGTCATTTACTTCATTTTATTTAAACTTGTAACCCATAACTTTGTTAACCCATAACTTTTAATCTGGCGTACGTTAAATGATGTATTATGTAGAATCTTTAGCATGCAGGATGTGATTTGTCGTTAGTTGTCCTCAGCCAAGTAATTAATTGTATTCTGTCTATTCTGTAGAATTATTCACTCACACATTATGTAATGTGCACACCCCAAGTCTCATGCGCTTTTGAGATGCATGAACTGATTATGTTGTATTTGTTAAGATCTAGCGTTATGAGTAGTGCTAACGTTATACTAGCAGGTTATACTAGCTTGTATTGTTAGGTACTAAAAATGTATGTTGTTATAAAAGCAAATGAATCAGTATTAATAAATGTTCACTTTGGTTTCGATTGCAGTTGCGTTTATTATGCGAAAATTTATGTTGGTTCAAACAAAGACTAAGTCGGAGAAAACCCACGTTTTTTGGGGCTGAAAAGTTTTTCGGAACTCGTTTGCAAACAGGCACAAAAATTAAAATTGTGAATACCAAAGCCATTATAGAGATGCTTCGTCTGTCGGTTCGTGCACAAGATGTCTCAAAAAAGTAAATGGTATTCCGTTTCAATTTGAATCAATGAAATACTCTAACTATGGGACCTGGAAAATTTTAAAACACTTTTTTACAGTTTATGTCAGTTAATCGCGTTATTGTTGCATTGTTTACTGTTTTTCAAGGGAAATGGTTTGTCCAGCATTCATAGCAATCAAGAGAGATTTTAACTTCACGTCGTCTTTACCAGTTGCAGATAACAATGTTCTACCTTTCTCTGTAGTTCTTAGTATCCTCATAAGCAGGTACATTTTGTATTGCTTTGGGTATACAACCTCTGGTTTTTGAATATTCGTTGAAATAATTAGCATGACTGACTGCACCGAAAGCATTGCATAAAGGCCACAAAATGCCGACTCTAGCTTTGGCACTCCACTGGAGAACGTAATTGTCCATTCATCAATTTGATCGTTAACCAAAACATGTTTTAGTCCATTAGTTTGAATTTAAACGTGCATCTGTTTCCATTTCATTTTTAGGAGGTAGTAAATCAAAGATGACGCATTCTTTTGAATTTTTGCTTTCCGACATTACCAACCAGCGATTGTCGTATAGTAAAACGTGTAAGTGTTTTTCATGATTTGTTACCTTTATGTCGATTGGATCGTAGTGAATCACTTATTTCTAAACTTAAAGTCCACTGATAATTTCCATCTTTGCCTCTCATTCCCCTATGTAACACATGGGGACGGGTTACTTCGTAATTTGACAAAGGATTATCATTAAATTAACATTTAATTATCATAAGTAATTCAATAAACAAGTGCATTTGAATTATGTCAACCCATGAAGACTCGTTCGAAAAATCCACAAGTGCAAGTCAACAAAACAGAACTGCCATCATTCATTGAAGTTAAGCGTTCATTGGGCAAAATATTCAATACTCCTTTCTGTTTGTTCCCAAAGAACTCAATATTCTCTTCTGTCTTTGCACTCAATAAACTACCTTTAGGCTCTTTTGCTTCTACCGATTCACTGCAAACTTCATTGGTGTTTGTGCTTTGTTCAATGAAAAGATTTTCATTGCTTTATTCTTTGTTTTGATTAGAAATTGTTGGTATTTTATAAGGTCGTCTAAACTCATGTTGTCAAAATCTGCTTCTTCGTATGTTTCTTCTTGAAACTTCTCGAGATCTGCAAATCCAGTTTATATTTTTCCAATTCATTAACTTAACCTGTAGCAAGTACTTCTTGAAAGGTTTGCTCTTTAAAATGCTCGTTTTGCAATGTTTCAGCTTCAAATTGACTAAGTGGTGAAGGGTTTACTGACACGCTTGCAAGATGTTCAAACTGAGAAGAATAGTTATCGTAGTCTGCTTCAATACCGACACTTTCGTCTGTACCACGATCCATGGCGGCGGTAACTAATGTATTCATTTATTGTAAGTGTTTCAATGAATCAATAGGCTACCGACGTTGCATTTTGAGCAAACCTTCCATACTTTAAGACTCTTTCACAACATAATTTTTGAATCATTTTTTATTATTATTATGCAAGGTGCGTCTAGCGAATACATTTGCAAACATGTAAAAATGTACATTTAAAATGCATGTCTCCAGTTGTTAACAAGCTATGGGCTTCAAACTCGGTCCAGTCCTTTAGCAATGTAAAATTTTATTGTTCAACACAGAACCAATTGGAAGTTGTTGACCGAAACAAACTGCAAATTCTATGTAAGGTGTCCCATTATATGTGCACCAACATGTACATACGTGTGTAAATTTAATTTTGGATTTCCAAATTACGTACTGAACCGAAAATCCGTATGAGTGAGAAAACATGAGTCCGTCTATTATTTTGAGGTTTAAAATACCTGTGTTTATCAATCTTGATTTTTCGTATTTTAGTTACTACAAAAACGACCAAATCCAATTTTTAGCTCAATCTAAGCCAGTGTATTCATATGAGGTGGAACTTACCCGGGTGTTTTGTAATACTGGGAAACTAATTTTTATATTCTCCAGATTCTAGAAACTTGAGTTACTAACAATACGGATTTTCAGTTCGGCACGAAATTGGGAATCCGAACATAAATTTACTCACGTACATGTTACTGCACATATATTGAGACACGCCTTATACATTATTTGCAAATTGTTTCGGTCAACATCTTCCGATTGCTTGATGAGTCATGCATTGTTAATAATATCGTAGTGCGTTTTGAACTTAAAATCCATAATCGTAATTAAATTTATTATTTTTAAAGAGATAAAATGTTATAAGATAAATGATAAATTAAAGCTTTAAAAGTGAAGAATTTTTGTGCTAATGTCATATAACCGCTTGAGTACAAATATTAAATTTACACCATTAAAATTTTGTTTACATGAGGCGGACGAACTATAAATGTATCATTGCCTATCGCTTTAATGATTGAGACTCAAAGTCGATCTCTTTGAAATGCAAAGTCGGTAGCTTTGTCGTACTTTCAGACAGCTGCCTTGTACATCAGATGCTACGGAATCGGTTCCATTTCGTTCTTTCAGGACTTGAGTTTGAGTGCCGTTTTGCATATTCCGAGTAGGCTTTTTTAATACAGTGTTTATCATGGTACTCCACATTATATTTCTGTTCAATTGTTCAGTGTTCTCAGAATTTGCTTGAATATTTTTTGCGCTTCTTCTATGACACAAATAGCAATTGCATCCACATCATTAACAACTGGCAAAAATTGTCGCAACGAAGAGAAAATTATTTTTGGCGCCCAGAATTTTGTAGGTCCTTTCATTGGGGTTTTGCTCCACTGTTCTTGACGATTCTCTTCTGCAGCTCGTGCTTTTTGTGTTTTTCAATCGAGAAAGTTTTTATGCATTTTTTCTGCATTGCTCAAAATCCTGCGATATAATTTTTGATTCTTCCATTGTTGTAATCCGAACAAAGATATTCATGGGAAGTCTTCTTTTTCGTGGAAATTATTTTTAATAGTATTAAATTCGTCCTCTACGAATTCATTAGTAACTCTTGACGCGGAGTATCTTCGTGTGCGCAACACTGCACTGAACAATGGGATATGCGGAATGTAATTATAGCCAAGTAGACTAATTAACACATTACGATACGGTGAGAATTTTTAAATTTCACAATGCTGATTTGAATTCTCCTGTTCATCAAAGAAGTTGACGTTTTTTTCAATGTCTTCCTCTTTCATTTCCTTTAAGCCAAATATTTGGCAAAAACTAGTTGAACCATGAATAAACTAACCTAATGTTGTACATTCTTAAAGACGAGCTAAACCACTTACAGCAAGAAAGCGAATATCTTTTGTTGAATCATAAGGGAAGTGTTTTGTTAAAAGTCTGCTGTATGATTTAATCAGATGGGCTGTGCATATGAATATAACTGTACGATCTGTGTCAAAATTTCTCTTGTTGCGGAGGACATCGAGTGAAAATCGCAAGTAATCTTTGATCCGCATTACATTCATGCCTAGACATACACCGTTTTTCATTGGCAGAGAAAAGTTCACTACTGTCACCCCTGCAAGTGGCAATGGGTAGTTCGCACAACAGCTAAATAAAGCAAAATTTGTTTGTTGTGAACATTATTTACAACAGAACCGGTGGCGTCAATATGCAATATAGCTGTATTTTTTCTCGTTGGTTTTCGACTAACAAACGTAAAGAGGTTTCAGTGTACAATTGGACATTAATGCTTCCTTTGTCAAGTACGATGTATTGAACGTATCCGAATATTTGCTGAGCTCCTAATTCTTCTATGATTATCTCGTTTCTATAATTTCAAATATGTCTTTTAAAGAAGATTGATCGTGTACACTATCTTGTTTAATTGTTTGCAGAGCTTTTAAAGACGACTGCTTGTGATTATTAAGCAGCAACCTAAGCAGGGGTGTGCGGCTTAGGTTGTTTGTGAGTACTTTTGACGGGAATTGATTCTTTAATCTTTTAAGCATTTTCATTTTTGAGTGACCTTCAAGCGGCCTTCCAGTAGGAGATACTAGTACTAAATTAGTTTAAAGGTTCCATAAGTTTTAACGTGCCTTTTAGGGGTTTCACACATTTACATTTACCATAAAACGGTGCAAATGATAAGGATCGGGGAAAATTGTACTCAACTTCTCTTATTGCTGTAAAGCTACATCATTTTTGCACTTTCACAAAGTAACTACTAAATATATCAGTCCACCGATTCCTAATAAATTCCTTCTTCCTATGACTCCATGTCTGATCAACTTTACTGTCGAACATGTCGAAGTTTTAGACACTGAATGGCATTTTGTAGATTTTCCATTTTATTCCTTCGTTCTAAATTTTCAGTCGATGTTGTTATCATCAATACTATGGACGATTCTGTTTTCATCTGTGAAATGTTTAGCTTGCCATGACAAGAGTAAACGTGTTTTGAACAATTTTCATTTTGCAGAACATTTTTTGACTGCTTGATAAAATTTGACCTAAACAAGATTCGAATTTGTTTGTTTCCTCCAAAAATATTTTCTGTCTATGAGTTTCATCGTGGGTGCCATTTAGATGTGCCCACTGGGCAGCACGCACATCTACTTGAGAAAATTTGTAGCTTTCACTTCCACTTAACTTCACTACCAGTTTGAGCTTCTTTTTCGGAACCGTCTGTAAAAAAGAACAAATGTTAGCCTCAAATTTTTGAATTTTCCCGCTAGTAAATAAATACCAATACGTCCAAAAAGTACGTCAACTAAATAATGGTCAAAACTACTCAAAACTCAGCCACCCGTCCCTTAACACAAAAAACCAGAAATAAATGAGCTGAATAGATCGCTTAAAGTAAATCATCAATGTAAAACCTCTGTGATAATAATTCTCGTTTCTACTCTCTAGATCACTCTTAATTGGACAATTACCTACAACAGGCAAGCCTATCTTTGGTTCTTGAGTTTTCACCAACTTTGCATATTTATTATGACGGTGTAAAAAACGGTTTTACAAAATTACCGTTAAAAGTTGCAGATTTACTGCATTGCAAGAAGTTTTGGTATTTTTCTCGGATTTTTTGGTCTTGATGAAAAATATAAATGTATTTTATATCAAATATCCAATATATTGAATTTATTGCCATTGGTGAGTGGATCTGAGTTCTACTATACGAGTTTTGTTGTGGTTGCTAGTTGTGCTAAGATTTTGTCTTCAATTATTCAATTATTTGTCCGCTTCAATTATTGAAAACGTTGCATTTGCCTTATCAGTCTCGGATGCATAGTGCAATTGCAGGTTCGGTAACCGTTCAAGTACTTCTGGAACTGACTAGGCTCTTTCGAGGTCTGGTTTTGATCCGTCAATACACGAGACCTTACTGGAGCTAGTTGGAGCCTCAGACGTAATATTTTTTTTCAAGCTGCTTGTGCAAAGGCGCTCGAATTGTTTAAATTCTCAAAAACTCACAGAATAGGCGACTGGCAAAATGTTCTCCTTTGTTGCAACATTTACAGGATATGTAAATAGATTTTTCAAACATCATTGCTTTCTCTTCCAATATCTTCACTCATTCTTCCAATTGCAACGCTCTTTCTACTTTATTATATGTCTTCATGCTTATGTCTATGCTTAGGGATGCCAAAGGACCAGAATACAATCCAACAGTAGTTCACTTGTCAGCCTTCAGAACAACACTAACTGTGCTTTTCATTTATTTCCATCATAGCTCATTCATTCATTCATCATTCATTCCATATTATATACTTTTAAGGGACAAATCAGTAGTACTCTTGTTTGTTTTATGCAAACAAGACCTATTTATCAATACAAATTCTTCCTAAAACTGTCCATTATACAATGTCTTCTCTCTCTGTGAAGAATTCTGTTCATATTCCAAATTTTTGACAGTTCTCATTCGTTTGGCTCTGGGGTCAGTTGTTGAGACCTATGAGAAAGTTTAGGTAATTTACTAATTTAGGTAAGTACACTCTCAATCAATTTTTCTTAATTATCATGTTTACCTTGGAACATGACTGGTTCCCATCGCTGACAATGATGCCAGAAGGCGCATTGCCACTATGTACATTTTCAGCAAAAACGTTGGGTACTTTACGTGGCATTTCCATTATAACGCCATCAACTTCCATATATTCAGGGCTCCTTTCAATTGATCTTGCTCTTTGACTAACTTCATTTTCCTGAGCGTGAACAACTGTTTTATCTGGAACGAAATGCTCCCCGTTTTGGGTACTCTGGTAGGAGCATGAAGGTTGGTTCTCAACACGCAAATTCTCATCTGCCCCACTAATGAGTCCTCTTGAACTTTTGAATTGGCATTATTTTATGTGCTGTCCTCGCGTCCAAGCTGCTGCTTTTCATTTTCATTCCTTTGCATACGTAGCCGTTCTCCTTGAGCTTGCTGCTCTTTTCCTTGTCTTTCCAACACAAGCTCCTTTTCATGCTCCAGTTGTTTCAATTTCAGTTCCTCGGCATCCTTTTCCATTTGAATTTTTCCTCTTTCAGCATCTAGTCGCTGCTGTCGTAGCACTTCATCATATTCCCTATCCCTTTGCTTTCATCATAAACAGTTAAGACAAAGAATTTGCATGCTTATGCAGTTAAATGTAATTATTTATATATTATGATAATGCTGCAAATTACCACTTACAAAAAATGTCCCAATTTCTTGTAGGATTTTCCACGTTCACTTGTTTCTTCTTTTCAAATTTTTCCACACCTCTGTGATGTTTCTCTAATTGCTTCCTTAAATGCTTTCGTACGATGCTTTGATCGCAAACACCACAATTATCTTTCTGGTCGGATCGTCTTTTAATCTTACTCTCCGATCTTATAGATGATTGAGCTTGTGCGGCGCCTTTACCTTCCTCTTGGTCGTACATTTTTACGTTCAATTTACGTTTGATTCTTTAATTCCTAATTTACTTAATTGATTGGATGGTATGCAAAAGCTTGGAATTGGAAATAGTATAAATTGTTTGCAAATCTGTTGCAACGGTTTTATGATGGAGGATTTTGCAAAATGCATAAGAATGTAAGCGTAAGCATGCGTGTTGGCCTAATAAAACATAGTGGTACACAGCGGTGCAGTAAAACTGCAATATTTACTAATATTGTATGCATTAAAAGCATGTTTGTAATAACTGCAAAATTTAATATTCCCATTCTCATTACATATAATGTCCGTCATACATGGTTACATAGCGCGAGCGACCATTTTGACATTTTCCGCAATGTAATACTTAACACATTCTGTGCAGAAAACCAAAGTGAGAGTGAGAAGCGTCTGCTAACTTCTTAAAAAGCAAATAGTACTCCTTGTACGGAGGTGACAGGTTGTCAGCATTAAACTATCCGACCAGTTTTGTAAAAAGCTAGGAGACTGGATAGAGAGCATGTTTACACGAGGAAACATGAGCAGGCTCAGTTTTTCAGCATTTCATACGATAAGGCATAATAATATTTCAGTTTTTGTGCCGTTATTCGTGACAAGTCTTGTTAGTATAAAGCATAGTCAATTGAACACCAGTATTAGCTTTATTTAGTATTAGAGAATGCTGCTGTGTTTCTTTACATTTACTAATGCTCGGAATCCATTAATGTATGTGCAATACGGCAACATCGGTTGCCACCATCATACTGTCTAGAGTAGAATATCTGCCAGAAATATTTGAATTCCTATTAAGCATGAAATGCAACTTTCCATAAGTAATGCTAATAGTCATAATTATTTAATTAATTTAATTTTTAAATTCACGAGTTTGAATATATTTCGGTGTTACAGGTTAATTATTATTATGAAAACGTTGTCTATTACTATTGGTAATAATATAATATAACGTTAAAGAAGGAAAAACACCTTTTTTACCGAATGCATTTCCACATAAAGAATGTATTGACTTGACATTTCTCCCTCATACTGTCTGTAGAGACCCTCAATATCAGACCTTAGTTCACATATTTAGGGAACATGTATGTACACATGTTAGTGTACAGAATGTAAAAAGGTAGATACGGGGGATACATACCAGCTTTAACTATTAATTTGTCGCAAACAATAATTTTAAATTTCGAAAGTAGATTTATATTAGAAAAGAAGAAAAATGAACTCCAGCGCCGCAGACGAGAAAAATAATTTGAACCGACAATTTGTTGACTGCCGTGCAAACACTGTGGAAACTTTAGGTTGTGAGGAAATCTCCCGGTCAATTCTGTTCCCGTGTATATTTCTTGACACCTCGGTCATAGAAAACAGATTCTTAATGTACCTGTCGCTGCAGGTGGTAAAATTAACTAGTCAGGGAAGACTAGCGTTGCGAAAGAAAGAATATCAATCAAATAAAATCTGAAATCAAAGCTGCACTTTACGTGATTGTTGAAGGTAAGTAAAGAGATTTTACAGTTTGCTTAGGTCAAACTGCGTTTCTTCACAACTAAAGTAATGTTTCTAAAATTAATAGGAGTCAAACTATTTTCCAAAAAGGAGCAGAAAGAAATTGTAGTCATGGAAGGCGAACGGATTGTGGAAGGCATCGAAAATTTACGATTCTTTATTGAAAATTGATGCTTGAGAAAAAAGCAGTTAAATGTATTTTGTATTTAGATAAATAACATTGAACCTGAAGGAAATATATTTGTATTTAAATATTTTTTGGTGAAATACTTTTTGTAAATGAATTTTTTAAACATATTGTAAGTACAAAATACAAAACAATTTTCCTTGAAATTCCGGTATTTAAATACAAAACATTTAAATTATCAAAGCATTTCATAATGCCTGTTGGTTACAAGGTTGTAGAACAGTACTTGGACCAAATTATTATTAAACCAAAATGGGTGTTATGTGTTCCAATATGAGTCTACATTAACTAACTCTCAAAAGTATATTTAAATATGTTTGAATAATTTTTAGTCACGCTGGAACTAATACCAAATCATTAGATGTTGAAGTAATAGGTAGTTTGCATTTTAAACTCTAAATACATATTATGCAGCTGCATAAAAAACTGAATGTAAAAATAATAGTAATTGCAACAGCACGCATCTGTTTACTGATGTTTTACTGAACATCAATCGAAACTGTGAAAGTAAATGTTAAAATGCTCTGTCAGAAGAATATTTAATTTTCAGATATCATAAGCGAATTTAGGTAACACTAACTAACACTAAGAAAACTCTCACAGTGAACGCAGCAGGTTACTAGTAGAAAATTAATTACCATTTATTGACTCCATTACTGGCTGGTCGTTCATTGAGTCATTTGCGAAACTAGCAGACTCAGGAAACTGTACACATGCTGCTACATCAAGTTTCTCTGCACAAACAAGCAAAGATTGATGGATGCATTTAAAATCAGTTTTTTAGTATTTTAACACTTATTTATACTCATTTCAGGGTGAAGTTTCAAAATGCCCAGCGGTAGAGGACAGATATACTTGGCGTGTTGTGTAACTAGATGACGTACCTTGTCTTAATGTGAAGGCACACACATCAGCGTGTTCATTGGGAAGGATTCGAATTCGTAGAACCCCAGACAATATTGGTAGCGAAACACTAATGTTTGACGGGACAATATTAGTCTGTACGTTACCAGCCCTACGAAAGAGAGTGTTGGAAGCGTCAAACTTGATTGCAACATTTTAACTTTAAAAATAAAAGACCCAGATTTCAAAATTGCCGTAGATGTTGAGCAATGCTGGCATGTAGCAAACATTTGCGTGCAGCATGATTATTGCATAGATTGGAGGAAGAGTATAGTGAAAGCTTGGAACAAGGTCATTGTTCATTAAAAAAGGATGTTGCCATCATTTTGTGTGTTTCTTTCTCATTTTCATGGTTGAAAAGCGACTACTAAAGTAACTTTGCCAATAATTTTGTAATCTGTGCTATTAGAGGTCTAGAACTAATCTAAAGTAAGTATGGCAGCAGTTAAAACGTGAAAAGTTAAAATATCAATAAATAAAAGACCACTATTATTGTATGACTGACAACCATATTGAGCTTCGAAAAATTTAAATTGGGAAATAGTTTATGTACTAACAAATTTATACAATACAATGTAGATGTTTAAAACATTACAATTTTGTAAAGGCGCAAACATTACAAACTATTTGTAATAGGGTGCTGCTAAATTTGAAGCAACGCTCTACAGAACAAAAGCGTATACGATATTTGTCTAAATGTATTTATAAGTATAAAATAAATCCGTGCAAACACTTGTTGCGATAATCTTATGGGTTTAAAAATATACATTTAATAATATCACTGCTTCACTATTACACTTTACTGATTCACCTTTTGTTTTTATTATGCAACATGTTCGATAAATGAATACATATGTGCTAGACATTATCAACTAATATTCAGCAACTATAAATACATATTAAATAAAGAACCAAGAAAAACTTGTTTTCAGAAAATTCAACAAAATATTAACCTGCTGGACGATTTAAAACCCGTCAGCATATTTCCAAAACTTTAAAAATAAAAACCTGCAGCATTTTCAGCCTAAAATGTACAACTTAAAGCAAGATTATATAGATAAAAGTACAGGCGCGCAATTTAGAAAGAATAGCTAATTTTAACCTAATCCTGATCTTGATTTAATTCGCCATTTAATTTTGTATTCAAAGGGGAAATCTAGTAAGGCTCCAGATAAACTTGGCAACTAATCCGGTACAAGTTTTCACGTAATCAGTAATCAGAAATCAGTTTTCACGGATTAACTTGGAGTTCCTTCGTTGTATGAGTTATGGCCTGAGAACAAGTCGCATAGAATCTCACGCTCACAACACAGGGAGGTTTTCTTGGGTCCCAAGCACTCCCTAATAATTGGGCTATCCTGCGTCAATATGACAATTTTAGCCCAGCAGTTTTTACGGATTAAAGTGGACTTTAGTTCTTTTGTTGATTAAATCGTGATCTTCACAATTTCAAAGTCGCTTAAAATCCCACGCTCCCACCGCAGGGACACTGTCATGATTTCTGAGTACTCCCCAGTCCTTGGGCTATCATCTGCATTGGTCACAGTTTTAGCCCAGCAGTTTTCACGGATTAACTAAGATTTAAGTCCATGTGGGTTAGTTTTGACAAGCCTTTTTTTGCTGGATAATTTATTTTGATGTTAGATAATTAATGTCGATGCTAGGTAATTTGTTGGTTGAGTTTTATTTGGTTTTATTAATTCAGTAATGTGGTTTTGTCCATTTTAGCTCTGGTAGTGTGTTTTGAAAAAGTGACATGTGGGGTTCACTTATGTGGCGGGGCAGTCACCATATAACACCCGCTACGGGACCCGCTACAACTAGTGCCAGGTGCTAGCTAGCCACTACGTCTAAGAGCATCAACAACGGATGCTCCCAACGAACCTTGTTCCCTACCCAGTTTATTCCTTTGTCTGCACCTGCTTATGTTCACTACTCATGTTTCCTCTCACCCCAATGTCCGTTTTATTACTTGCTCTCAGTCAGCAGGATACATCGGAAAAATTTCGAAACCGCCAATGAATCGCCAGCAATAATTAAACTAATTAAATGTAGAACTTTTAAAATAATTTGAGTAGTTTATGGGTGCCCTCGACAACAAACAAAAGAATCAACAAAAACCGCCAACTATTAATCGCCAACTTAAACAATTTAAAATGTTAAATTTACAATTTTTGATCATGCTGAGCAGTTTACGGGGGACACCTCGCGACTAGAGTTACAAAAGTGCTAGAGTTATAAAACCACCAATTCGACATGAATTTAAATTGAAATAATTAAATTTACAATTTTTAAAGAAGCCTGGAATAATTTATTTCGAAACCGCTTGCTACCACCGCTTGTACCCATTCTGAGGAGCATCATCAGTAGTTGCTCCCAGCCAACCTTGCTCCCTACTCAGATCTGTTCTTTTGCTTGATCCTACTACAGCTAGACTGCTTGATACCAAAACTGGTTCCAAGAGCATCATCACTAGATGCTCCCACCGCATCTCGTTCCCCACTCAGCTTGCTCTTTTGCTCATTCCCGCCCATGACGACTACTCACGATTGCTCTTACCTTCATGCTTGAACTACTGCCTGGTATGAGTCAGCAGGAAAAATTCCCTCAATTTGCCGTCAACATTAATTTAAAAAACTGATTTGCGCCTTTTAAATTAATTGGAGTAGTTTGTCAGGTAGTAGCACTGCTAACAAATCCCAAAACTACAACACCATCAATCTATCACCAACTTGAATTAAAATAATTAAGATTACAGTTCTTAAATTATCTGAAGCAGTTTAGCAAAGACGTCTTCGTGGAACAGCAACAACTACGAAACTACCAACTTACAGCGAATATAAATTAAAAGTATTAAATTTACAAGTTTTAAATTACGCAGAGTAGTTCATCAGTGAGTAGCACTGCTAACAAATCCAAACCTACAAAACCACCAATTTATCGCCAACCTAAACTAAAATATTAAAACGACAATTTTTGAATCAAGCTGAGCGGTTGCGTGGAGACCCCACAAGTGCAAGAACTACAAAACCATCAATTCAACAGCAATTTAAATTGCAATATTTAAATTTACAATTTTTTAAAATAGCCTGGAATAATTTATTTCGAGACCGCCTGCTACCACCGCTTGTACCAATTCTGAAGAGCATCATCAGTAGATGCTCCCAGCCAACCTTGTTCCCTACGCAGATCTGTTCTTTTGCTTGATCCTACTACAGCTAGACTGCTTGCTACTAAATACGTCCAAGAGCTACAACAGCAGATGCTCCCGGGCAATCTTGTTCCCTGCTAGGCTTCGTATTTTGCTTGCTCCTGTACAAGTTCACTACTCGTGTTTGCTCTCACCCCAATGTCTGATCTACTGTTTGCGTTTAGCCAGCAGGATAGATTGGAAAACTTACAAAGCCAACAGTTTATCGCCAGCTGTAATTAAAATAATTAAATTTACAACTTTTTAAATTAACCCGAGTAGTTTATCAGTGACCTCCCCTGACTACAAACGCAAGAGTTACAAAGCAACCAATTTATCTACGACATAGACTAAAATATTAAATTTACAATCTTTGAAGCAAGATGAGCAGTTGTTCAGAGACCACCAAGTTCACAAGTGCAAGAGTTACAAAATAACTAATCCATCTTAAATTTAAAGACATCCTGCTATTACTACTTGCACTAATCTTGAGGAGGATCGACAGAAGATGCTCCAACAAAACCCTGTTCCTTACTCTGTTTGCTCCTTTACTTGCTCCTGCAACAACTAGGCTACCAACTACGTCCAAGAGCAACTGCTGTTGATGCTCTTCACGAACCTTGCTCCCTACTCGGGTTGCTCTCTTGCCTGCTCCTACTACTCATGACATGCTTGCTTCCCAACTACGTCCGAGAGCAACAACGGCAGATGCTCCCAACTAACCTTGTTCCCTACTATGTTTGTTCTGCTGGTTGATCCTACCACTGATTGCCCCGGTCAAGCGGTGGGAAAATCACAAAATCGCCAATTTATCACAGTTTCTACTTGCAAGTAACTGGTGACCCCGTCATTACAAGAATTGCAAAACCACAGACTTAAATTCGGACATTTAAATTTTAATTCATTAAATTAATTTACTTGCGACAAGCAAACAATTACGAATTTGTTTTCGTATTGACAGTTGTATCATAATGCATTCGATTCTCACGCAAATAGCACCAAGTTGCCTGTCAAGAACTGCGTTTTTAAAACATGATTTGCAGCAAAGGTAGCAAGACAACGACAAAGGTCTAGAAACGGT
>JAHZMT010005493.1:0-29351 GCA_027743785.1 Sinhomidia bicolor
AATGTACTTGGTGACTTTACTTTGAATGTATCATTACACCAGCTGTCGCTGTAATCAGGGAATAATGTGTTTTCAATGCAATGCTCCCTGCTTAATAATACAGAGCTCTTTATGGCTGTAATGCCCACTGCCACGTTGTTATTTTAATCGCTGAGTAGACGCGGAAAATGACAACGCTAAAGTTATTAAAGCCTGATGTTTAGCAGTTTCCCAATCTCATAGATGGATGTATTTTCAGTCAGATAAACTTTTTGTGTCTATTTGGATTATTTAGTTGTCTGTAACAAAACAATGTAGTCATGTTAGTTAAAGGTAAGTCAGAGAAATTATGTTATAAATATAATTTTTAGATTTAATTCTGAATAAGTTCATAGATCATTGTTGTCGTGATTACTTGAAGAATCAGGGTTGTTTCCATTGGCTGGCGGGCGTCCGTCTGCACTGCCTCCAAAACCAGTTAACTGATCTACCAAATTCGGGTTTGAATTTTGAATTTGCTGAGCTATTGCTTGACCCCTATTATGAATGAAATGTGGTCAGTAGACTTGATTCGATACATATGTCTTTGAATTATTTTGTACTTACATTTGCAATAGACTTTCCATTCCACCACCACCCGCACCTGCTCCGGGACCACCAGCAGCAGCAGCACCACCACCTTGGAACGACTGCATGATAGACTGCATCCTATAAACATATTATGTAAGGGAAATGATATTATGTCGAGACAAAAGTTATAAAGTATTTCTAAAAAGAAACTAAAATTTTCAATATCGTACATTTGTTGCATTGATGGATCCTGGAGCATTTGCGAAGCCATATTGATTAAATTAGGATTGCTAAAAAAGTTTTGTAAATTTGGCGATGCTGCTGCCTGGGCCTGTGCTGCTGGCACATCTTGGAGCATCATGTGCTGCGAGATTTGTAAATTCTTCTTGTAGCTCTCGTTTTCCGGTTCCAACTCAAGCGCCTTTTTATAACATAGAATGGCATCCACATGATTATTTTGACTGGAGTACGTGACGCTATCAAGAAAATAAAGTATGTTCCATTATACTACAATATTCAGTTAGATTGTGTTTAGTTTCACACGTCAGAATTTAAAAAATACCCCATTCGTCCATATGCTCTTGCATATGATGGTTGCAGCTGTACTGCAATTTGGCAATCACGCAGTGCTTTGTCATATTGCTCAAGTTTAATATACGCAGCCGCTCTATTGCAAAAATACACGGCGTTGTTTCCATCCAACTGAATGGCTCTAAAATCATGAAAAGCGATTAATTAATTATAAATTCCACAACTACACGGTCCGTGTGTTATTGTATAGTATAGCAAAAAACTTGTTCACGTACTTGTTGTAGTGGTCCAACGCCTCAGTAAAACTCAAATTTTTCATTGAATCATTTCCTTTATTTTTTAAATCATCGGCTGCTTGCTTGTCAGCGTCACTAGATTCAGGCGGTTTTGAATACTCAGGACCTGTATTTACGTACTATAATACATAAAAACAATTAAATTTTGTCAACATCTTTAGAAAGACCAACAGATCAAAACATGCAACTCAAACACTTCTTACCGAAGCCCCAGCGAGAGGATTGTACGATGCCGAAGACGACGACACGGTACTACTATCCGCACCAGCAACACCTGCTGCAGCAGCAGGTCCCGCACTAGCTCTCACTAGTTCCCTTAAACTCTTCTGAGGTCGATATTGCGTGTCCCTAAGACTGATTCCAAACGCCGTTTCCAAACATTGAATGGCAACTTCCAAACTCTCTTTACTATCTGCAGAGGTAGTTGTCTTTTTGAACTCCTCATCCAAAAATTCCAATGTTCCATACGCCACCTTTTTCGTATTGTTTTGATCGTCCATTATGATCTTTAATCTCTACAAAGAAAACCCAATGACATGGCAAATGACAACTTCACAAACCACCTTCCCCACCATCAAAATACCAAAACCATCATTTAATCACCTTCCAACTTACTCTTTTCCTAGTTGCCAATTAATTCAAATCAATCCAAAGTGTTTTACGGCTCTATGTTAAACAGATCCTTCCCTTCGCTCCCAATATAATCACTGATTACACAAACCAGCGATTCATAAATTCATATGCTCGTCAGTTGCCAGTTGTAATTTTTGTAGTCAAAAATATTTCTAGTGTTTTGGAAAGGAGTGACTTTTTTTCCTACTTATTAGCCGTCTTGCCACCAGTCACTGTCCCAAAAAATAACCCTGTACTCGTACTCAAGTTAAGAGTGTGAATAGTGAATAGTAAGAGTAGCACTAGTCACTAGTTAGTTACTACAAATATTATATAAATAACAGCACTACTATGACGAGTGTTTGCATGCCGCATCTTTAATTGTGTACGTGTACTTACTCCACACACACTCACACACTCAACAACAGTGTACACCAACAAGATAATTTGATCAAGTGACGACGACGACGACGGTGTTTGCCTCTGTGCCTAAGTATGTGCCTGTCTCGGCTGTAATAGTATCAGTATCAGTGTTCAAGTAAGGTATATTTTTTTAAACACATAGCAGTAGTTACGCATTGAAAAGTGAAACCAATGCAATAGCGGCTGGTTGATAATTCTATTTCTTCTTCTCTGACGGATTGTTGTAAGTTGTTTTGCTTTTGTTTGCATGTAGCTGCTGCCTCAGATTCAGATTTTTTGTTGGCCGTATTCTCATGCTGATTTCGGTTTCTAGTAAACTAGACAGTAGAAAAAAGTACAATCGGCTCTTTGCTACCTCTACCAAATACATACAAGAGTGCTCACTGCTCACACACACACAACAGGCAAGGTGCAAAGTAGTTTTTTTTAAAAAAAACTAATAGTTAATCAACTCCTTAGCCTTTGCGTGTTAGAAAGTTGGAATATATTGGAAATGGTTCACTTGGAATAAATATTATTATACTGTCTCTCTAAATACGTACAAATGTTACCGGCTTTAAAAGGCATATATACACGAGCCAGCAAACAACATACCTGCGGATTTAGCAAGTAAGTATGTTGTTCGGTGTTTTTGTGAAAGCGAAACGCTAGAAATAGAAATGAAAAGGGAAAACGTGCGAATAAAGTGATAATCTAATTGTTTGTTTGTATTTTTACAGAGGATTTGGGCAGAATTGCTGATTGTTAGGAAGACAGGAGGGGGAATGATTTGATGTGAAGTGGAATTAAGAGTTTGTTTATGGTAGCATGTTTATGTAGTAAAAGTCGATTGAACTA
Source organism: Sinhomidia bicolor (assembly GCA_027743785.1). Lineage (NCBI taxonomy): Eukaryota > Metazoa > Arthropoda > Collembola > Entomobryomorpha > Entomobryidae > Sinhomidia > Sinhomidia bicolor. Next base: position 3,249 of record JAHZMT010005493.1, read on the forward strand.
GTGAAAAGCTACTGAAAACTTGTGGCAGTAGAACTTAGTAAAATAAAATATTTGGTGTCAATGCTTCTTCCATTTACAGGTTTAGTCTGTGAAACAATTAATATATTTGAACAGTGTTAGATATCTATTTGATATCTGTAAGAGGAAGACAAGATGTCGATTGAAATTGAGTCAACCGAGTAAGTTCATTTGACAAATCGAGACAAGTTTTTATGTTGATTTATGGTGTTAACCAGTAATATTTTTTGATAATCGGCAGAGTATTTATGAGTAAAAATTACGAGTAATGATTTTATCGTTGTCATTTCTTTCCAGTATTATTCGACTGATCCAGCAGCATTTGAAGGAGCAAAATCTTTTGAGGAGTTTGCAAGTCTTACAGGAAGAAACCGGAGTCTCCCTTAATACTGTGGACAGTGTCGAAAGTTTTTCAGCTGACATTATAAATGGACATTGGGATGTTGTTTTGAAGGTTACACAGTCTTTGAAGCTACCAGATAAGAAGCTTATTGATCTGTATGAGCAGGTAAGGATTGAACAGTTTCTGGTAGTTTATCTCTGTTGTCCATAGATCGATGGAGGTTGTAAAGTATAATTTATATTATAAACCATGCTGTTTGTAGGTCGTAATGGAGCTGATTGAATTACGTGAGCTAGGAGCTGCCCGATCTCTTTTAAGACAGACAGATCCCATGATAATGTTAAAACAATTTGAACCAGAGCGATATATGCATTTAGGTATGTATATTTGTTATATTTGGTAATGAAAACGTACATTTAGTTGTTAAAATAGATATTTAAATTGAAATAATACTATTTTGTTCAGAAAATTTGTTGGCTAGGTCATATTTTGACCCGAGAGAAGCGTACCCAGAAGGGAGTAGCAAAGAGAAACGTAGAACAGCTATAGCACAAGCTTTGTCAGGAGAAGTATCTGTAGTGCCACCGTCTAGACTGCTTGCTTTATTGGCGCAAGCCTTGAAATGGCAACAAAACCAGGGACTGCTTCCTCCAGGAACTTCCATTGATTTGTTCAGAGGAAAAGCGTCTTTGAAGGAGCAAGAAGAAGAAAAGTTCCCAACTTTAATGTACAAACAGATAAAATTTAGTCAAAAGAATCATGTCGAATGTGCTAGATTTTCTCAGGATGGTCAGTATTTAGTTTCTGGTACTGTTGACGGGTTCATTGAAGTCTGGAATTTTACCACTGGCAAAATTAGGAAAGATCTGAAATACCAGGCACAGGTATATAAGTAATAATAAGAGAATAGATTCTGATACCTGTGTAAATGTTGAATTGTGGGAACTATTCAAATTTAATCTTATTGTAATTCTTTATGACGCAGGAAAATTACATGATGATGGAAGATGCTGTTCTTTGTCTTACATTTAGTCGTGATTCAGAAATGTTGGCGACTGGTGGGGGAAAGGGTAGAATTAAAATATGGAAAATTTCCACGGGTCAGTGCTTGCGTCGGTTCGATAAGGCGCACAATAAAGGCGTGACTTCCATAGTATTCTCTAAGGACAACAGCCAGATACTGAGTTCATCCTTTGATTGTTCTATTAGGTAACAGTATTTAAATCTGTTGATTACTACATATTAGATACTAAGAAAATATAGATGGTCTATACTCTAGAAAGAACTTATTTTTAAAGGATTCATGGTTTGAAGTCTGGAAAACTAGTTAAGGAGTTCAAGGGACATAATTCCTTCGTCAACGAGGTTATTTTTACACCGGATAATCATAGCGTCCTTAGTGTTTCGTCTGATGGTACAATTAAGATGTGGAATATGAAGTCAACCGAATGCACCCATACTTTCAAATCACTAGGTGGCACTGGTGCTGTAGATATTCCCATTAATAATATTCATCTCCTCCCAAAAAATCCGGACCACTTTGTTGTTTGTAACAGAACCAATACAGTTGTAATTATGAATATGCAAGGACAGGTAAGCAGGGTTTGCAAATCGCTAATAATTATCCAAATGGTTGCATATGTTTAGTTTCAGTAATTGCATTGTGTTGTTTGACAGATTGTCAAGTCTTTCACCAGTGGTAAGCGTGAAGGTGGAGATTTTGTATGTTGTACGGTTTCGCCAAGAGGGGACTGGATCTATTGTATTGGAGAAGACAAGGTGTTGTATTGCTTCTCCACGAATACCGGAAAACTGGAGAGGACTTTGACTGTGAGTTAAAGCACGATTGAAATGTACATTGCTATTTTCAAAATACTGTCGAATGTTATATTAAACTTATATTCAATGGCTTGTTTCAGATCCACGAAAAAGATGTTATCGGTGTTGCTCATCATCCTCATCAAAACTTACTATGCACGTATTCGGAAGATGCTATTATGAAATTATGGAAACCATAAAGTTTTCCTGCTTTTCTCATTATGTTATTTTATATTATACATACCAAGTTCGTTAGTACAGATAATGTTGGTTTTATCATATATACAACCGCTTATATATAATGTTTTTGTCGTAATATCTTGTATTTACTTTTACTGTACGTCTAAAATATTGTTCTGTGGTGAATTTTCATGTTTTAAATAAAGATTTGTTTTCAGATTTCGAACGCATGTAACTCTGCGTAATAAATAAATTTTGGCATTACATTAGATATGTTACATTACTAACTGTATTTTGTGAACTGCACTGTTGGAAATTACAGTTGAGCTGTTTTGTATATTTAGTTATAAATGAATGAATTTTATTTTGAATTATTTAATCAAAACCATAATTTCGACTGTTTTGAGAGCTCATTTATAATAGGTATTTACATTAAGCTCTTTTTCCTGATAACAATTTTATTCGCATCAATATCTGCATATATTTTTGGCTATATTTCGTCATACATTTTTATACTAATGGCCCAAATGGCATAACGAACGAAAAATACTATGAGTTTGCTAGTCAAACTACTATAAAAGGAAATAATGTTCATAATTAGGATATCTTTTAAAATATCATCATAAAAAGGTAATGAGTTTACAACTACAAGATGGAAGGATATGGGTTGACCTTTAAAGTAAAATATTGATGAATTACTCTATGTTCAATAAACATAAAGGTATGCATAAATAATTAAATGATTGAAAATCACAGTTGCGTAAGAAACCAGCCAGCAGATTACCAAATATTGAAATATACAGCAACGTACTAAATATTCACGGGAAGTAATCATATCTGGTCCAATCATTCCAACAGACCCGGAACGTCATTAGAATCGAATGGAAAATGCAGGCGTATCATGCATGCAGTATGAATGAACAGAAAGAATTGTTGGAGGAAGACAAAAGATAGAAAAGACATATTATGCGAAAGTAAAAACAGACAACCACTTCATAGACAAAGTAGCAGCGTATAGCGTATATGTATTATGAATAATATTTGTGTGGGTTACGACGATGCGGCATTTTTCAAGGGATTTCATATTAGTCCTACCTGTATAATAACTTATTAGATTGCTTTTGCTAATAACGATATTGCTCCCCCTTCTATTACAATATTTTTCAATTTTTATAGACTTTTTCATTCATATTTATCATGCCTACATTTGCGTTCATTGAACAGTAATACTAAAAGTTACCAGAAGGATTCGTCGGATTTGGGATTTGTGTATATTATCTTTTGAGGAATACGGTTTAAAAAATTCTCATCGTGTATCAGCATAATTCCCATGATTCATGAAATTTGCCCAATTATACCTAGCCAATTTATTTTACCAAATGGCTTTTTCAAAAATCCCAAATTTCCTGCTCTAATTTGTATATTTATAATAATTATATAAGAAATTTATATAACTTTATAGGTGTAATCAGAGGAGCAAATATATCATTGAAATTTATCATTAAAGTTAACGAGTTAACGTATGAGTATGAATAATGATTCTTCCTAATAACTTATAAAGCAATGACCAGAGAATTTTCTCAAAGAGAGAAACGTTGTACATTCTTTCGTGAAAAAATTGTTGTAAAGGAATGTACTGGGTTTTTCGTTCATTGGAATAGCATTCTAATCTAAAAATGTTCTCTACAAACAGCAAACTCTAAAAACTCTCAATATTCAGTACACATTTTACTGTACACAGTTCAGAAAATCGTAAAAAAATTAATAGATAAATACTTCATATAAAATGTCAATGTGAACATCAATTATTCGGTTGGATTAAGCAGAAAGTAGAAGGCAGCCGAATTTTACGCATATTTTCACAACGTTTGTACATGTGAAAATAGTTTTAATACGGGGGCAATGCGCTCTGGAATAACGTGACGGGGCAATGTGCTCTGTTTCCTATTTAATCCCATTTTTTAATTTAACTTAATATTAAATACAAATAAGCTAAGGGGGAAGTTACAATTACAACTGTCATCTTTAACTAGTATTGTTGTTTTCAAATTGTTCGAGAGTCGGAGCTTTGAATATTCCATGTGTCAATCAATATAGACTTTGAAAGGGTATATTTGAACTATTGGACTGGACTGTTTTTCTCTATTAAATCCTCTTGCTCTCATCTAGTGTGTATGTAATCAAACTAAACAAAAAGTTTTTTGTGCGTGTTGTGTTAGAAGAGGAGGTAGGCATTGATAAATTAGAACCTATACAGTTGCTGCTGCTGTTGTTCGTTTCTCTTCAATTTAATCCAAAACTCCAGCAACTTAGCTATATGACCATTTTAAGTTCCGGTTAAAACTTGCACCATTTTTTTCATTTTACCGAACAACACTATAGCAAGAAACTCAAGTAGAAACATGACAACAGAAACTAATCTTCAGTTGACGTTGAGGAGTGTGTGTTAAGTTAAGTACAAAGCAAACTTTTCTGCCAGACAAGTAGTTTTTTGTGTAGAATTCAATTCTCAATCTCAAGCAACAAGAATGACTAACGACCGCAGCGGCAGTCGCAGTTTTTGGTTCAAGTACTGCAAGGTAGCCAGCCAGCAGCAGTGAGCAGAGCAGACACGCAAGAATTGGAGAGAGAAGTGGGAGCAATGCATTCAATGAGCAGGTAAATATGCCGCTGAAGCAGTATTTAATGGTGAAGTAGTATGACTTTTCTGGGCAGGTAGACTGGTGGTAGACCATAGACCACACAGTTTTAATGTTGTTGTGTGAGTGACTTGTTTTTTTTGTGATGGTGCAAGTTTGAGATTGAGAGTTGACGGAGAACGGGGAAGTAAAAAAACAGAGATATATAATTTTGGAGAAATTAACAACTCTGCTGCCTGCGGCTGCGACAAAACAGAAACACACCTACCTTTTTCCTCACTCATTGAACATTGGAATCGTACAAGGAATTTGAATCTGATGATTCGGTGTTGTTGAGTGTGTGAGTTGTGGTGATCTTGTGATTCCGTTCGTCATTCATTCTTCCTTTCTACTGCTACTGGTGCAACCCGTGACGGCATGGCATGCTGGAGAAAGATAACAATACAAGTGGATCGATTAGCCAAAGAATTTACCAATGTAGTAGAGAGCCGCTGACGACAAGGAGACCAAATTATTATTGTTGCAGGGCTCAGCTGTGGTGGCCGGTGGTGACGTTACAACAAATTAGTCAGCAAATTAGGATTTTATGGGTGTAAATTGTAATTTTATTGAACAGGAGAATGTAGGAAGGGCGCAAAATAGATTAGTAATCGAATTCTTCTTAATTGTTTAATAGTTTAGGAGCTTTATTTATTGTTTAATGTACAACTTGTTGTAGAATTGTAGGATTGAAGTTTAGGGTAATAATAAATTTAATATTGATAGAGAGGGAAGGCATTTAGAATTAGAATTAGAGTTAGAATTTAAGAATAAGTACTTATAAAAGAATACTTATATTTATTGTTCACAATATTATTAATTGTACTGCTTTTATACTTAATATTATCAAGTACAGCTTACGAGATTCATTCCAGTGCCTAATTATTTTGTCATTCATGAAAAACAAATATTCAAACTTTGTACTAAGGAAATATTGTTTAAGTTGTAAGTTGTAAAAGATTGTAAGTTCTTTTGTATTTATTTTTCAGCCATAAGTGTTTTTTCCTATAACGAGTTTTGTATAACTTATTTAAAACGTTGGGCATTTACTTCCAGCTCTTGATCCACTGTTAGTATCATTTTGTATACCAAATGTAAGTTTGTTTTATGGTTTATTTATGTCAATTAGTCATATATTGTAAAGAATATCATACATACCTACTCTAATCTGTGCTTCAAAAGCTTAGGCTGACTACTTATAAAAGATAAGACTTTTATATTGCATTATTGTATATTCTGCTAACTAACCAAAGGTTTGTAATTTGTAAATCGTTTGTACTGAAACTGAAATTATATGTGTAACTGGGTAAACAATCGTTCCATCGTATAAACGACACAATGTTAAGTGCTACTTACAGTTTTATATATAGAAATGTGATTGAGGTAATTAATTAATTTCTACAATTATTTAATCCATTGAAGTTCATGGCATGGAGTATAAATATAAGATTATTATAATCTATCTAGGCTCCGAGCTACCATTTGTATCTAGAAGCAGTGCTAATTCTGTGGGTGTTCTGGCTACTTCGAAAGAAGAAGCAATCGGAGAAAATTAAAAGACTTACTTCTGAGGTAAAAGCGAAGCCTGTAAATACTATGTCTGCAGCAATTTTATGTTGTTCTCAAACCAAAATCTTTTGCATATTTTTCCATTCCTAGGAAGAAGAACAGATTATAAATGCTTGGAAGCCCCGGCCTTTGGTAGATCTTGAGAAGGAAAACTTGACAGACTACTATGACAGCACTCATATTTGGGGACCGATAACAGGACGTCCAGGAAAATATGTGGAAATTGAGGGTGAAAAATACTTAAATTTGGCAACGCACAACTATCTGGGTCTGGTCGATAATGAGCAATTGGATGACGCTGCGGAAAAATGCATCCGACGATACGGAGTTGGTTCCTGTGGTCCTCGTGGATTTTACGGAACAGTTGGTTAGTTCAGGAATTATGATTTCATAAATATATACATGTTTTATAGTAAACAATCAATGAATTCTATATAATGTAATTTGTATTTTTGCAGATGTACATATAAAACTTGAAGAAAAGATTGCCGAGTTTCTAAAGTTGGAGGAAACTGCTCTCTACTCTTATGGATTCGCAGCAGTTTCAAGTGCCATTCCATCCTATGCTAAAGCTGGCGACTTAATATTTGCGTAAGTTAAACTATAAAGTTGAATTACAAGCGATTGTATGTGTAGGAATCTTTTGTATACTTATTTTTTACCGTTAATCTAATTATGCATGTATTATATTTTGCCGTAGTGACGAATTGGTGAACTTTCCCATACAACGAGGGCTCCAAGCCTCCAGAAGTAAAATTATTTACTTCAAGCATAACAGCTGGGAAGACCTACAATTGAAATTGGAAGAGCAAAGAAAGGCTGACAAGAAAGTAAGTGATTCCTAAATTATTAACTGATGAGAATAAAGTCGATGCAAAATAAAATAGTTACAATAACAATTTCATGTCCATTGATTCTAGAACATGAAAAAAGCGAAGACAATTCGCCGTTTTTGTGTCGTCGAAGGAATCTACGTCAAGACCGGCGACATGTGTCCTCTAAATGAAGTTGCGGATCTTTGCAAGCAGTACAAAGTTCGACTCTTTGTTGACGAAACTATTTCTTTCGGGGTTTTGGGGAAAACTGGACGAGGCCTTACTGAACATCTTGGAGTTAACGTACGGTCTACAAAGTATTATATTAATTTATATAATCAATGAATGCAAGAGATACATGAGGTATGAAATGATTCTATTTCTATAGGTAAAAGACATTGACTTCATTAGTGGTAGCTTAGAGCACAGTCTTGCCTCATTTGGAGGGTTTATTGTTGGACCATCGTTTGTTGTTGACCATCAACGAATATCTGGACTTGGTAACTAAATACGCAAATTTAACTTTTTTTAGCGCTTGGTTTCATTTGTTTCATTATTTCAGTGTCTAATATTTTTCTATTTTGCAGGTTACTGCTTTTCTGCTTCATTGCCGCCACTACTGGCCGGAGCTGGCATACAAGCATTGAGTATCTTGGAGGAAAATCCAGACATAATCGAGGATTTACAAGACAAATGCAGATACATCCATCAGTAAGTGCAGCCCGTTTTTTGTGCTTTTCATTTACAAATTTAATATAATTTAATTTAATGGTTATAGGTAACAAATATTCTAACAACCCTTTCGTTTTTTTCAGAACTGTGGAAAATAACTTGAGCGTGTTTTTCCTAACCTGCGACGAGTTATCACCGTTGAAGTACTTGTATTTAGTGAACTCCCATTTGCTTCCTCGTGAGGTTACTAGGGCTTTATTAGATGAAGTCATTATTCACGTCAGTTTAAGATACACTTGTATATACCCTCACAAACTATGACAAAATTAATTATTACATGCACCATTACATGCCTCTTTTTTATTTTTCACAGGTAAAAGAAAATTTTAAAATTGCATTAACTCAGCCGAACTTTTTGGAGAAGGAGCACATCATTCCAGTTCCGAGCATCCGTCTCTCCATGAACCGTTTGCTGACATACGACGAAATTGATCTAGTTTTAAAAGCCATAGAGGAGGCGTGTGTGGCTTTGAATATGTTCAACGTACTGCTGGAAAACATTGACGACGAGGAAGCAAAAAACCATATGATAGACGCTTATGACAAAATGAAAGAGAACAAGGAGTTGTAGGTGTAATGTAATGGTGTACACATCCTTTCGTTGTTAAATGTTATAGTCAAATAAACACATCTTTTGTAACCGTGATTCTTTTACAGAACAATTACAATCCATTAATTATCCTATAATTCTATAATTATTCTAATCATTATCTTATTCTTATAATTATCCTATAATTATTCATTCATAATCAAATTTTGTGTCAGTCAAACAAGCATCATCATCATAAGTTACATATGTGATTCATAATTCATAAGTGATTCACAATGCAACGCAGCCCAACGTGATAATATGCAAAAATGCTCAGCTTTCCATTGTAACACAGCGTGTTAAAATCCCACTTCTCCGTCGTTCGTAACTAATCGTAACAAAGGAACATAGAGAACTTGTTTCCTGTGTCAGACTGCTTGCTTGCTGTATCGAAAATGAGCGCTTTTCTCGTCATCATCATCATCGCATCATCTTTCACTTCTCTCAACAGGACGAGAGCAACGACGGTGTTGAAGATTGAAGAAACAAAATTTATTCTTCCACTTGCTTCCTCTTTTCCCCCTTCTTTCTGCTCTCTTCTCTCTCACTTCTTCTCATATACATACACACATATGTACATATACATCACGTAGTCATCCATCACCACTTCCATCTACCACAATATATATATTCACTGTCTCATCATCACAGACAGACTACCTATCTACTATACATACATGTACCTGGGTACATCGCTTCGTTCAATCAAACAGACAACATGTAAATGTAAAATGCATATCCCGTCGTCGTCGGAGATTTTGAATAGGTATTAAAAAATGGAGGAAAGCAAAATTGTAGAGCTTTTTGGCTTCAAGTTTTTTTAAACGAGGTCTTTTATTGGGGCCGTCCATATAGCAAAAGTATGCAATTGCATTTAATTATACGGCATGCACTTCTGCATCAGCAATTCCATCCTTGCGTCTATGACTGCCGCGAGTGTTCACTCACGTTCACCACTACTCTCTCTCTCTCTACAACTTGCAATAATTCTTCCCGTCTCTTTGCTCTCTGCTGCTGCTGATACGTTCACCAAAGAAAAAGCGTCACCTCATCATCACCACCGCCGCCGAGCTAGAAGAAGTGAGAGAGAGACCCAGAAAGAGTGTTAGTTAACAGTAGTGAGTATGTGTGTTGTTGTGCGTGTGTGGATAGGTATGGCTTTACTAGGAATCAGCAGTGGCAGGAGAAAACGTACGTAACGCTACACGTCGTAGTAACACACACACAACAACTAACAAGCAGTGCTGCTGTTGTTGAAGGAATGAAGCGCAAACACCCACACTGAGCTACGCTTACAGATGGAGAGTAGGACTACTACACTGTGCTGTTGTCCTTTTCCTCTCTGGTCTTTTGGTAGTCGATAAAATACAAGGCAGCAGTAAGTAAAGCTTATATGCAAAGTAGGAGTCTGTTTGGAGTTTTGTATTTTGTAGTGTGGTGAATGTGTATTTAGTGTATATGAGTGTGTGTATGACGACGATCACTTGCTGGTGATTTTGCTCATTTGTTGGTGGTGGTGGTGTTAGTTGGAGAGTAGAGTTGGGAAGAAGTGCAGCAGCAACAGCGGAGACAAATATTATTATTATTATTATTGGGAAAACAGTGGCAGTGTGTTTAAAATTTTAAAAATTGGCTAAATGCGTGTTAATTGTTAGCAAACTTTTTGCAGCTTTTTAAAAATCTTGCAGAGTACAGTGTATATAAACAGTTTTAAAAGATTTCAACGAGGGGAAAGGTGAAAAAGGGGGAGTTGAGGCTAGTACTAGGAGTACCTAAAAGGAACCAGGTGTTTTTTGGCCTGGACGTTTTAAAAACTTTTTAGGCTAAATTACATCAGTTAGATGTAATAAAATGTGAAAAGGAGTGTTACTCTAGTGATATTGAAGCTAATTTACTGATTGAGGGTAAGTTTTATGAGTTTTAGGCATGGTTTAGGGGTTTTTAGTGATGTGGCAAAAGAGGGAGGAGAACTTGTGGATATAGGCAGCACCGAATTAAAACAAGGAGCTAGATGTTAATTAAAGCTAAATAATGTCATTTATATTGTAAAAGGGGATGTCTTTCATGGGGTTTGCTTCCTTTTTTGACGGGTTTAACTAAAAAGTACGTTAGGCTGAATTTGTTTATTGTATATATGCATATAGATAGTATTTATAGATACATTGGCATTGGGGTGCTCTCTACAGAAATCTACAAGTATGGAAGCTTTTTAATTGATGAATAAAGTACCAATTGCATTATAGTCGACACACTATTTGTTTAAAGCCATTGTGCATAGAATTTATTTTCGTCACCAAAATTTAGCATGTAATGTAGATGTTGTTATACACAGGTTGTAGGTCGGGTACAGTAAGGTTAGTTGTATCTGTTGGAATGGCTCCACGTAGCAGTTGTGTCAAAGTCAGGGTAGAGTTAAGAGTTGGCACTATCAGTACATTTTGTTTGAGTTACATTGATAATTGATATATTTTGGTGTATTTTGCAGATTTTACCAACTTTCAGTAAACTTGATTAAAGATGAAAGGTAAGAAAGAACTTTTAATTACTATTGCTCTGATTTTTTGTTTATTTGGAAGAGGATTATATAATTAAGCAGTTAAATACAATGAGGAGGCCAAAACAATTTTTTCATTTACTGTTTTGTGAATGAATAGATCCACCAGGGAGTAACCCAGCGCACCCCGCTGAGAAAACCATCACCTTAACACTAACGTCACCTGCTCCAAATCAAGCAGGTCAGCAACTACACCCACAAGGACCGACGGGTGGTATTGCTACGCCACTTATAGTTTCCAGCACTAGTGTTCTTCCATCTGTTCCATCAGCTCTTGGTGGTTTAACTCCTGCAAGCTCTGCAGGGGCTTCCTCACTGCATGGTCCTGTGAGTATACATTATGCAGGTTCGGGAATTGGTGGTCCTGCAATTCAACAATGCATGCCAAAGGTATCACAAATTTTTAATTAAGCTGAAAATTTGTTAATTACTACCATTTGTTGCTGATGACTTCTGCTTTGATTGAATGATTGGGATACTGATTAAAGCTGTTTAATTTTTATAGGCACCGTCGGCACAGAACTTTGTCCTTGGAACGGGTGGTCCCCAACTATTGGTTTCTGGAGGTGCAGTTTTACCAAGTAGTTCTCAAGGGTTAGCGGGTTTAACCGCGGTTGGTGGCACTTCATCTGGTAACTCTGCAGGTCATGGTTCTGTGATGCAACCCTACTCATCTTTGAGTAACCCTATTCAAGCAAGTCTCACGAAAATCCCACAGCAGGTAAAATAAGCTAATAGCAAAAGACAAGAAACATTAACTAATAAATAAATGCAATTTTAAAACGAATTTTGAAGAGCAGTAAATAATAAAACTCTAATACAAACTTATTTTAGACAATAAATTTCGTTACACAGGCACCAACCACTCAAAGTTACGTAGTCTCTACTGGAAATATAAATGCTGCAAATGTTTGTGGGCCAGATAGCGGGGACGAAGGGATTCCAGTCTCAATACATGTGACTAATAACATTTCTGCTGGTCCAGTGGATCCAGGACCTCCTTCGGATGGACATGGATCTGGCCACTCTGAGGTACCAAACTTTTTAAAATGAGCATTTTGATATAAAGTGTTAAACATCCCAACGACCTTTTACTTAATAATTGACTTTATAGCAGCGACTGAAGGTTGAAGATGCATTAAATTACCTGGATCAAGTCAAATATAAATTTGGCAACCAACCTCAAGTTTACAATGACTTTCTGGACATAATGAAAGAGTTTAAATCTCAAAGGTATTATTTTGTCATGTTCCATTACTCCCCTGAATCGATCTATTTTATCGGTGTATTTCAACCTTGATATTTGTTTTGCAGTATTGATACACCTGGAGTCATTAGTCGAGTCTCTCACCTGTTTCGTGGACATCCGGAGTTGATTATGGGATTCAACACATTTTTACCCCCTGGGTATAAAATCGAGGTTCAAATGAATGATCAGGTTAGCTGTACAGGACACATTGCCAAAAATTTAGTGTTTCATATTAAAACATTCTTTAAATGTCAAAAGTCATGTGCACAATTCTACGCATTATCTAGTTGCCTCCTGGATCTATGCAGCATGGAATAAATTACAAGGTCACCACTGTCCATACAACAGGACTATTGAATCAACATTCTTCGACAACTCTCGTTCAACAACACACAGCTCCAACTATGCCCGTTAGGTCTACAGTGACCCATACGTCGCATCCTAATCCTGGGTAAATCAAATATTATTTTCATATTATAGTTTATTTTGTAGTTTACAATAAACATTTAATTTTTTTGTTTTAACACACATTGATACGCTATGTTGTTAAACTCACCTGCATAATCAAGATTTTTGTGTATATTTAACAACTAAAAGTAATTTCTTGAAGAAATTTTCTTTTTTGAATGACCAATCTCCATGTATTATTGTATGACTATAGCACAACATCTGCTCTGTTCAATGTCAGTGGAGGTGGTGGAGTGAGCAACAGTGTCCAGCCTGTTAGTAATGTCAGTATTACTAACACTCGTACTATTTCGCCCGTGCGTTCACCATCTCTACCGTCGAATGTTAATACTTTTGAAACTGTCGGAGGGTCTGCCTTCACTCATTCTTTGGCATCTCCATTTGTACAAAATGCGTTTCCAACCTTACAAAGTCAACCAGTGGAATTCAATCACGCGATTACTTACGTGAACAAGATAAAGGTTTGTTATAATTTAGCAACCAAACTTTTATTGAAATACCTTTTGGAATTTCGTAAAGTAATTTAACTGTGTTTTTTTTTGTAGAATCGATTCCATACCCAACCTGACAAATACAAACAGTTTTTGGAAATACTTCACACGTATCAAAAGGAACAACGGAATTCAAAAGACGGTGCATCATCAAAGCACCTAACTGAACACGAGGTTTACAACCAAGTGGCCAAGTTGTTTGAAAATCAGGAGGATTTGTTGCAAGAGTTTGGCCAGTTTCTACCTGATGCTACGCCTCCACCTCCACCGGTTAGCTCTGTCACCACTGCGAGACCAAGCACATTGGTTAAGGTAGTGCAATGTCGAAATTCCACAAATATCCATACTGTTGACAAGCATGATAGAATGTTAACTTACTTTTTGTGTTTTAATTTTTAAGGATATTAAGCGACCTGTGGAAGAAACAAAGAAACCAGCTAAAATTAAACAGGAGTTTATTCCAGCTCCACCGGTAACACAGCAGCCAGCTAAGCCAGTTCCATCAGCACCGAAAAGGTCCATAATGAACCCAGCAATTCCTTCTGCTAAAAAGGTCAAGTATACATCTTCCTTTAAGGACGTAAGTTTGGCTGAGGCTGGAAAATATGGAACCCTCAATGATTTTGCTTTCTTCGATAAAGTAAGTTAGCTTTTATTCTGTTGTGTATCAAACTAATTGTAATTGTAAAGTAGCGTATACTTAATGACTTTTATGCTTGTATTTAGGTTCGTCATTTACTGCGCTCTCAAGAAGTCTATGACAACTTTCTTCGAATTTTGCTACTTTTCAACGACGAAGTGATTTCACGTTCTGAGGTACTGCAGTTGGTTACTCCTTTCCTCTCACGAGCGCCCGAGTTGTTGGCATGGTTTAAAGATTTTCTTGGGCATAACGACCAGGCTGCTTCACAACAATACGAACCTATCCAGTCTGTATCTAAGCAGGAGAAACTTTCTGAGGAACAGGTTTTGGAGATTGGTTAGTTAAATAGTGCATTGCAGTTTTCGAACACGGTTACGATAATAAAACAATTTCTGTGTTTAATTTGTTCTTTTATACTTAAAAATGTATGTTTAGAATGCGTTATTATATCAATTTTTACAAAATGTTAAAATAATAATAAACCAAACAAATTATGTGTCACAGCGCCAAGAACAACATGCGGTTGAATCAGCCACAAATTCTCAAAACGATGGTCCCCACCTTTCATTCGCTTATCGTGATCGCTCTGTGTTGGATGATGCTTGCAACTTGCTTCTACATCACGTACGACGTCAAAGTGGCATACAAAAGGAGGACAAACGAAAGATTAAGCAGATCCTGAAACATTTCATTCCGGATTTGTTTAGTCATACCCGAATGGAATTGTCCGATGACGAGGCTGAAGAAAGTATGTATTTTCATGCTCTTGTGTTATTTCTTGTGTGTTTCATCAATAATTTTGTCAAACTTTTTTCAACTCTTTTTGTAGTCTCTCCGGAAGACTCTGAACGTCGAAGCCCTATTGAATATCTGATGAACGGCGGTAAGAACGGAAAACGAACTAATGGATCATCGAAGCGTAACAATGGTGGAAAGTCTAAAAAAGATGATGATTCCGAACAAAACAATGAAGCTGGCCCATCTGGAGCAACTGCAAAGGGACACGAATCTCGTCGAACCATGGCCAAACGTGAACTCAAGTTAAATCTTGCTGAAGGAAAGCGAGGAAAAGGAAAGGTTAGTAAATAGTAATTATACGTACGTTTAATTGTTATGTTCTTGAATCTTTATCTATTATGTAAGTACTCTTCATATGTTTTAAACATTCTTATCATAATTTTAGGACAAAAATGACGATTCTCATAGTCAACTAACTTTGGATGACTTGGGTGTGTTAACCATGGATACAGAACAGCTGTCAAAATTTACTGTTACACACCCAAACCAGGTATGTAGGATTACTTTATCTTTTAAATAATTTATAATGCCAAAGCAATGTTAGATTACACACGGTTTACTTCTTATTGTAGGAAGAAAATTATCGTCTGTTCTTCGTAAACAATAACTGGTATGTTTTCTTGAGACTTCACCAAATTCTCTGTGAACGGTTGACTAAGCTTCTGGAAACTGCTACGTCTCTGGCACTGAGTGAGCCAAAGGAACTTCGTGATTCGAAAAACTCTGCAGCTGTTGCACTGCGTCTAAAACCTAAACGTAAGAATGTTCATATTTTTCCTCTAAAGCGCTTGTTTGAATTATTTTAATCGAGTAAATAATGTATACAACTTGCTTACACTTTTTAGCTGAAATCGAAATTGAAGAATACTATCCAACATTTCTCGAAATGGTCCGAAACTTGTTGGATGGAAATATGGAAACAAATACTTATGAAGATCAACTTCGAGAAATGTTTGGTATTCATGCTTACATAGCATACACTATGGATAAGGTCGTTGCCAACGCAGTGCGTCAGGTAAAGCATATCATACAGTGATCTCAAAATTTAATTACTTACATAAGAATCTTTCAAATATTCAACTCGTTTTTGAAAATTTAGCTTCAAAACCTCGTTACCGATGAATCCTGTCAGAAATGTCTTGAACTCTATCATTATGGAAATCGGCGAGGAGGTTCTGGTGGTTCAATTGCAGGCGCATCTGGACGTGTACGGGCTGAAGTTATGTATCAAAGGAGGGCTGAAAAGCAATTTGGTGAAGAAAATTGCGTGAAAGTTATAATTGTAAGTTAATGATTCTATAAAGTACATTACATAAATAGAAAGGAATCGCAATAATGTGCAAGTGTAACTCATTGATTTGATTGCTTTAACTTTAGTATCAAACGAACTGTGAGATGACAATGGAGTTACTGGATAGTGAACCTCCACAACCTGAAAGCGAAGACCAATCTGCGTGGTTCTCATACGTGGACAAGTACGTCAAACCAGATGGGAATGAGGTGACGGAAGGTAAAACCAAAACGAGGCCGAATCCATTGTTTCTCAAACGTAACCGTAGAAAGCCGGTTACTGTTGATGATGTAAAGAAGGAAGTTGATACTGAAGCACCTGTCGTAAACACTGCAGAAGAACCTGAAACATCTGCAGCTGTTCGGTAATTAAGCCCTTAATTAAGAAAATTTTTATTATAGTAATATTGGCTAGATTTCTTACAATACTTTCTTTTTATTTTGTAATAATACAGAATCAAGGAAGAGATTCTGGAACCGGAAATAACGCAGCACGGTGGCATCCAATGTAGCTTTAATCCAGCATCCTACAAAATGGTTTATGTTTGTGATGGCGAGGACTACTTGTACCGTAACAGAGCTCTACTAAGGGCACAGCAGGTTTGTTAAAAATACTTTTTAAAATTTTCATGCTACATAATGTTAACGGAAGTAGTGTACCTGCTAGTGTACGTTTGGCAGTCCAGTATCAATCTATTTAGCATAATAATATCTATCCCGCATTATTCTTCGTGTGGCTCGAAAAAATAATAATAACATCAAAGTAACTCTGACATGTTACATCATTTTTAGAATTCTTGAATCTATGTTTGATTAAAAAGAACCAATAACAGGTTTTAATAGAATTGGCCAAGTCGTGTGCATTTTAACTTTCCTTTCGTACAGCATGTGAGCTCATAATAAATCTTCATGTATACGTACTCCAACTTTAAATAGACGTAATAGTCTCAAATAAATTTATCATTGAAACTAAAAATACAAAGTAGGACCTGTGTTACAAACAAAGTTTGAAATCATCATTCTTTCAGAACGTTTGTTAAGAGGGTTCTTAAAATTTGTATTGTATGAACATGATCTAGCTAATATCTGATCCTTATTTTTAGTTATTTGGGTACACTTTAGTTAGTTTCGAAATTAGATTTATCTTTAATCCCTAAACTTAATAAAGCTGTAATGAAAATGTGGATAAACGTATCCTCAAATTCAGACATTAGATTACGTTGGTCACCAACATATGCATGTGTGCTATGGAAAGTGTTGAACGATTTTTGCCATTATTGGTGTTAATTTATACTATGGTAGTTAATGTCACATTACTAATAATATATATGCTGAGGGTGTGTATACCTGAAGTGAAGAAAATACTAAACTAACTTATCTCTTTTTAGACACACAAGTCTGTGTCACTGTCGATGCAGAAAAAGTTCAACAAGTGGCATGAGGACTGGTTACTCAAGAACACCACGAGGAAGGATCGAAGTGACTGTGAAGCTTGGCTTAAGGAGAGTCCGAAAAATGAAGCTGATGTCAGAGGTAAAAAACAAGTAAAGGTGGTAACTTTGGATTTCTCTGAGACACGGCCGTATCATCCAGTAAAGCGGTATGCCATTTCGTCAGTAACTACAGAGCGTCATTAATTTTCCGAATATTTAAACGGTATAAAGTCACTTTTGATGGACTGATGTGTATGTATCTCCTGAGTTTCTAAATTTTTATTGTCATAAAAGTTAAAGTGGATTTATTTTATAAAAAAAAGATGTCGATACCTTACATATTTAAGCCCATTTCAATAGTTTATACTGGGCATTTTAATGTATTTCACTCGAAAGTTTTTATTGCAGTCTTTAAAACTGCAAAATTAGTTTGTTTTGTTTGTAAAGAAGGAAAAGCCGTCTGAATGACTTTATGCCGTCGATTGATTAACTATATAGTTGTTATAGGTACCGAAGCCAAATGATGATGATAATGATGTTTAATGTTTAATGATGATAAATATATGATTCTTAACATAATATTTAACCAATAGCTTCTTCTTGTAGGAAACGCTAGTTATAGCAGCAGCTGAAAAGTAAAATTTTATGATAACTGCGAGATGAAGATGTAGTACCTACATATTTGTGACAGTTGCTGTTATTATCTTTATAGTAGTATTTAATAGTATCCAAGACGTGAGTGTGAGTCTTTGTTTGCTGCTCTTCTCTTTCTCATTTCATATGGCTTGCAAAACATTCTGTATTTCTATAAGACGATGTGAAAAACATTTTGATGTATCATTACAAACTAAAATTACCTTTATTATAAATAAATATTGTTAAAACTGAACAGATACGACGGTGTTTTGTACCAAATTTATTTGCTGATTTCATTAGACATTCATTCCATTTATTATTAGACTACTCAAACAAACGTACAATCTGTTAGTATTTCCACGCCATCCTGAGTAATCAATACAGCGTTCTCGAACTGTGCAGTTCTTGCACCATCAACCGTTACGGCAGTCCACCCATCACTTAATATCATCACCAAATCCATTCCTTGAGTAATCACTGGCTCAATGGTGAATATCATCCCAGGTTTCATTACATTTTGCTCCTTGGAACCCTCAATCCGATCTGTTAACATAATAAGTACATGCATTTCCATAATTTATCTACTTTAACATAAAGCAGCCTGTTTAAAATGCATACTTTAACACTAAAAGTTGAGCAATATGCATACATATAGCTGAAACTGCATTTAGTTAAATGTTGCTAAAATATTGCTTAGAAGTCGAGTTTATAATTTTTCATCCGTTCAAATTAATTATGTAGTTTACAGTTACAATTGCTGCATTCCTTATTTATGTTTGTAGGTGTAGAGATACTATTACAGTAGTAGTACTACTTTCCCTCCTTTATTGGCATAAATTATTAATCCTAATCGGGGTTAGCAAAGGTCAAACGACCAGACATTAAATGTTTAGCAAATATTTAGCTCACCGTAATGATATATATCCGGTTTTTCGTGGATATTCCGTCCTACGCCGTGCCCAGTGAACATGGGAACGACTGAGAACCCCTTGGAGTTGGCGTGAGCTTCTATTGCCTTTCCTGAAATAAAAAGATATGATCATATAAATTTATTATAATTACAGTAAAAGTGTATAAAAATTACTTAAACTGTTGCAACGACAGATGTATGTATGTGTGTACCAATGTTATTAAATGGAACATCCGGACCACATGCTTCGATTCCTACAACGGTGCATTCTTCAGCAACACGTACCAAGTTTTTCCCAGGTTCGTCAACTTGTCCAACCAATGCAGTCCCAGCACAATCTCCGTGAAACCCATTTTTAAAGACCTTCAAAGTTCATGCAATTTAGAGACCATTTTCATTCAGCAACGTTATAACTTAATAACTATGTACAAGATTGAAACTGTAGTTTTTACCATAACATCTATTGAAATCACATCTCCGTTTATTAGTTTTCGATCGTCAGGAATTCCATGACACGCTACATTGTTAACAGAAGTGCAAATGGACTTTGGAAACTTGCGATACCCCAGTGCCGACGGATAGGCATGATTCTTGATTATAAGTTCATGAGCATATTTATCAAGCTGATCAGTGGTTACGCCAGACTGTATAAATAGAGAAATTTAAGCATTACATATTAAATAAGATAGTAAGTAGTAATACATCAAGTTCTAAGTCATTACCTTAGCTTGGATTAAAGTTCGTTCAAGAACATATCTCGCCAAACGACATGATTCACCCATCAATTCTATCTCGTCTGGATTTTTAATCAATGGCTTCTTTGAGATCGGTTTGGCTGGCGTACCGTCTGGACGAAAGCAATAATCCGGCCGCTTAATCATCTCGGGAACGTTTAAATTCTCCGATACCTGCCGCGGCGTTACTTTCTCAAAGTTTCCAAACATCCTAGATGAAAATGAAATGAATATAGATCTCTATTTTCTTAATGATCGTCCTCATATTAGTAAACTATTAACTTACTTATCACACAAACCAAGTGAGTTCCGATTTTCCAAAAAATTTACAGAATCGATACTATGTATTCTACGCCATTTGCTCCCAGAAGTACAAATTCTTCGCTTTGGCACACAGTTGACCTTTAAGCCACCCAAGCAGTCAAAACATCTTGAGGACTTCCCATGATTTCCCCCAATGAAATTGCGTGTATGTAACAACGGTCCCCCAACAGAAGTCGTTTTAATTAGAGATTGTACCATTTTTCTCATTGTTACAGTGTTCGACATCATAGTTTTTAATTGACGACTGTCAGACTTCAAGCAATAATTTTTCACTAAACAGTTCAAACGAATAACAGTATTTCAAAGCTGTGTCAAGTTAGTAAATCTCAATGACAGGTTAATGAGCACAAACGCAAAATTGCATGACATTAAATTGCTCCCGTAAAAAGCAGTGCAACCAAACTCACAAACACACACGTGCTTACTTTACTGCCAGACTACAACAACGTCACGTCGAGTTTCAGCGAAGATTCAGTTCTGAAGAAGCAGCTGTTTTCACTTGCACTTTTCCCAGCGCCCGTCGTCACGTTCAGTTTCAAGAGAACGAGGCTGACGGTAAACGAGTAGACTAACCGACTTACTACAACAACGCAGCTGAATTATTGCAATTTTGGTACCGTACGCGCAAATAGCTCTTTGTTCTGTAGCTACAAAATGGTGATTAAGCACAAAGTGTAAAAGTTGCCGATCATTAATTAATTCTTGCCAAATTGTCAACAAATGTTCTTTATTGAGTAACTACATCACGTAAGCAGTCCTAATAATATTACATGAATTTTGCATTTAAACTTTTATTGTTATTTTTAAGAATTATGTCGTGTTGCATTATGTGTGTCTTTGTTACTGACTAAGCAAATAGTAATATGAATGTGACGTCATTTATAGCTTAATTTTATTTGGTATGATGGATACTGTTACAAGAAACTTTAAAGTTTATAAGTAATAACGTGAGAGAAGCTGAGCCACTATTTTATCAGGACAGTGTTTTATCATAATAATGTATTTTCATCGGTAAAGTTTTGATTCGTCGATAAACAAACGGTTGCTTTTAATCATCAAAAATTAATTTAAATTAAGAAGGTAATGCCTATTGCCTCATAGTGAGTAAGTATTCTCATGCCAAATTCATTGTATTCTTGGACACAAATGAAGTATTTGAAAGAGACTAGAATAGACTAAATTAAAAATCATACGTTAGATAAAGGCCAGCTCAGGTAGCTATTCACCAGTTCTTAATTGTTTAAAATCCACTGAAACAGTTAAGTTTAAGTTACAATTTATTTCAGTCGGCAATTCTGCCTCGACAGCTTCAAAACAGTTATAACGTTTTCAAAATTGTTGTAATCTAAATAGCTATTTAATAATCCACGACCATTTAAGAAATTTGAAATTGTGACGGTTTCAAACTGAAGCATAAAGTATCAGGAAATGAAGCATAAATGTTCTTGGTTTGTCAGAAATCGATTGTCAGCAACCACAATTGCAAATTCGAACCGATCTTGAGAAAAATCTTAGACGGACGGACAGACAACATGAAATAAACAATTAGCGTCGCAACTTCCTATGAATCTTTACTCAGAATTTCTGAAATTTCTGTGGTTACAAATGCAGAAATAAATTTTGAAATCTAAAGTATATCATGTAGATAGTCGAATTTTTCATTCTACATCTGTATGTTCCACATAAATACTAAAAACTAGGTACATAATAAACTTTATTAAATAAAGTGATACTTTTACTAATCTACCATCACACCACGGCTTTACTTTCGGAATCCGAGACTAAGATAGACAAACAGACTACAAAGCATGTTACTTAATCTCGTAGTGCATAGTAAGTAAGTAAGTGACAGTCGCTCTATTTACGTGTACTGCTGCTATTCAGCTACTGCACTGGTGTGTGGTGTTCGTGTAGCAAGAAGAACGAAGAGCTCTATCCTTCTCCAGATTTTTTTTTCGTCAGCTCAACATTCAACTAGTCTAGCTTTCGCATTCGAATAATTGAAAATTGTAAAGAAGTTGGTGTTTGTGTCAACAAGGTGTAATTTAATTGCTATTCTGTTGATAAGATTTTGAATATTTCAGAAGTTGCTGTTACCAAAATTGAAAATTAAGCAAGTAGGTAATATACCGGGTTGCCGGTGTTGATTCAATAACAAAAAAATCAGTTTATGATGATATTTAGTTTTGTGATTTATGTAACCTTCTTGTTTCTGCTTGTAGGAAGAGAAACGTGTTGATCATTGGAGGAAAGGCAATATTTTAAAGATTTCGTCAAGAGAAACTTTTGTCGATTTCCCTGATTCGAGATGTCGGAGTCTCACAAGAAGAGGAAGAGGAGGAATAGGGAGTCTACTCGGGAGTCTACTAGGGAGCCTACTAGGGAGCCTACTCGTGCCCAGAATGATGAAGAACAGCTTACGGTTGAAGAAAAGCTTTGGAGCCATTTGAACATCAGAAACTCACACTTTCTGTTGGTACTGCTTCTGTTTGCTTCAATTACTCAATATATTCATAAGAAGGTGTCCAAGGAGCAAGTGGAGCCGTATATGGATGAGATCTTTCACATTCCGCAAGCTTTGAAGTATTATTTTGGACGATATGAAGAAGTGAGCTATTTAATTTTGAATGTTTTTCCTTCCTTCTTGAACTCGATAACAGTAATAAATTGTTGGATTACTCGTAGTGGGATCCCAAAATCACCACCTTGCCCGGAACATATATGATAGCCAATGCATTTCTCAGCATTTATAATCGTATTTGGCCGGGTAAAGACTATGATGAGCTTTGTTCTGTTTATAATTATCGCTCGGTCAACGTTTTTGTCTGCGTGCTAAACTTTGCTATGATCTACAATATTCTTGGCTATTACTGTCCGGTATGTATTATTTAAAACTATTATCTTTACAATTTTCATTATTTTATTGTTTAAAAGTTATTATGTATGGTAAAATATTTTATTTTCAAAGAACGTGAGCATTTACAAACGAATGTTATCCGCCGTCAACATAGCTACGTTTCCGGTCCTATACTTTTTTTCCTTCTTATTTTACACGGACACTCTATCGACTGCAGCTCTTCTCTACATGCATATTTCGTTTTTAAAAGCCGAGTATGGAAGGTCAGCATTCGGTGGTAAGCAAATGATCATAAATAAAACTCCATTGTAGTCTTAGAAAACAATATTAAGTCAAAATTACTAAGACTCTATGATATACATATTTCAGGTTTCTGGGCAGTCGTCTGTCGTCAGACTAACATAGTTTGGGTTTTCTACCATGGACTCACCGTCATCATTCAGACTTTACTGATTCACTATGAAGACAAGGTTTACTTATTTCCCACGGAATGGAGGAAGATTTTCACCTTCACATCTTCTCGATCTACCGGAAGAACTTACCATAAAGGAAAGCGAAGTATGAAAATGCTAAATAAACCAGCTTCAACCAAACCTATGGCTCGATCACCATTTTCTAATCAGGTACCGTCTCTAATCCGTATTTGGAAGGATTGTTCAGACGAAATCATAGACCAAGGGTTTTTCTTCTTTTGTATTGGAGTTGGGTTTATTATCTTTGTACTTTATAACGGCGGTATTGTTGTTGGCGATAAGTTGGCACATCAGGCAGCAATTAATATCCCACAAGTGTTTTACTTTGCTCTAATTTTTGGCATCTTCACTGTATCATTCATGGCGACGCGAATTAAATTAGTGGGAGCGCAATTAATATCGCATCCGCGCACCGTTTTGGCATTGTGTGTTCTCTTTGCTGCGATAATCTATTTCAACTCCCCAGCTCATCCCTACCTCCTTGCTGATAACCGTCACTATACCTTCTATGTCTGGAAACGCTTTTATGAGAACGTCCCGTTTCTTCGCTATATGTGGATTCCTTTCTACATTATGGTGTGGTCATTAATCAGTTGCGCATCGTGCCTTCCAAAGATTGTAGTGTGCAACTATGTTTTATGTGTCTGTATCAACCTTATTCCTCAGCTACTGTTGGAATTCCGTTACTTCATACCTGCTTACTTGTTCGCTCGTTTGACCTTCAAAAACCCTTCCTGGTTTGAGTTGATTTTAGAGTGTTACATTCATGTGTGCTTTAACTATCTTACTTTGCATTTGTTCTTGAACAAGCCATTCTTATGGGGTGATACCGATCAAATTCAACGTTTCATGTGGTAGTGGGAGAGGTAGATACGGCAGAGAAATTGGAAATATTTTGATGTAATTTAATTTGAACATTATATTGTAATTTATTTATTGTTACTTTTAATTTACATTGATTGTTTACAAAACAACAAGGGTAAATGCTATGTACGGATGTGTGCTGAAGGTAACTTATCTATAATGTACCTAATCATGTTGAATACATAAGGGCTAGCATATAGCAGTAAGATTATAGTTGTAAGTCAAGATAGTATGGAGACTCCGAATTGTCCAGTGTTAACCATAATTCTGAGGACTTTAATACTATACTTTTAGCTATATATATTCTTTGTACTTTTCTACTAGAAAGTTGTTGTTGCATTTATAAAAAGAAAATAAAAAATACAGATGAGCATAAATATATAATTAATTTATAATCAATCATTAATACAACATCGCCTTATTGTACACACTATACAACACATGTACTGTTATCATATTACTGTTTTAGTTTGTGCTTTCGTACGTATTTTCTCCAATTTCCTTCAATTTAGTCTCATTGTAAATTGACAATTTTCAAAATTTCTAAGTATTTCATAAGTGTAAATATTGGGTTGAAATAAGGTTGAGGGATTTTTACGCTCACTCAAACTTTATCTCACTCACTCTGGACTAACCTCTCACCTAACCATCAAGCTGTGTTGTTGAGTGAGCGAATTTGAGTGAGATTGAGTGGAGTGAGTGTAAAAATCTCTCAACCTTAATCAAACCAAATATTGTAGCTTATCATAGTAGATACAGCATAAAAGTGCAGTAACCAAGCGATATGGAAACGAATAACAACATAACTTCACTTGAACATTTTATAGAAATTGCTATAAAATTAAATTAAATACTAAACTTTGAATCATAAGAAGCATGGCGTTTCTCCAAATGAAAGAACACCTTTTCGTTTCTTCTGTATCCCCCAACGTCAATATTTCATTTTATCTTTCAGTACACGTAAATACGTGCCTTTTTTGAGTCGCCTGACGCCTAGTCAGTCCTAGCGGCCCTAGCCTATTGATAAAACACATGTACTCACTTAGAGAACAAAGATGAATTTTCCCATAATCTCATCAGTTGCATTAGAAAGCAGCACAATATTAGAAAAGGTAAGGCAGGTTAAAAAAAAGAATAAAATAGAATCTGAAAATCTATACAAAACATCTCATCACAATGCAAAACCTTAACTATTTCGCTTGTACTTTCATCGTTTTCTTTTCTTCTTTTCTTTTTTTAATCGCAGCGAGTGGGTAAACCGATGGTACATTTCATCCAATAAATGGCAATGGAAAGCAGATTGATCTTTTTATACTCTTCATCTTACCCTCGTTCCCTTCCATAAACTTTTCTTCCAACAACTTTGAACTTGATGCAAAGCTATTCTGAAAGGAGCTGAGAAAGTGGAAAATAAAATAAGAAGCATTTTCCCTTGCCACCCTCTTTCTCACTACACTACTGTAGTAGTAGCAAACTTTGATGGACAACGAACAAAAAAGTTGGATGATTGGATGGATGGAGCAGAGGTTTTATTATTAACGCATAGCGTTTAATAGTTTTGCTTAGCCCTCCGTGTCTGCGTGTGTGTGTGCGAGTCTGCGAGTCTGCGTGTGTGTGTGCGAGTCTGCGAGTCTGTG